>JAJHSJ010000008.1:39501834-39552924 GCA_021015155.1 Magnolia officinalis
GTCTCGGAACGAAGGTGGGCTAGATTAAGACCTCAGGTGGACCATACTTTCTATTTTTTTGTGAGTCTAACTGATGATTTCCATCGATCTGATGATCAAATCATTCTAAGATTGAACGTCAACGATCAAAATGGTCCCAAGGGTCCCTTAGTTGGAAATCAATGGTTAGATTACTAATAAGATGGTCTAATATGTATTTAAATTTTAAATATTTTTATTACGATATTCTTAATAATGTTTTATTATTATTATTAAATTCATTATTACTATATTTTTTTAATCATTAATATTTATATTCAATATGATGGTTCTATTATTAGGAGTTGTATTCTAGGCATTTTCAAACTAATTATCTATCTATTTATTTATTACATTTATTTTATTTTATTTCGGATTAACGATTGGATGTGACGATATGAATAATCTACGTTATTAACCTTTATTAGATAAGTCTCAACCTACCACTTAGTTCTGTTTGATCATCTAGATCTTCTCTTATTCCAGGGTAACGATCTGGTGACCTTAAATTTTGCTATTTGAGTGGCTCATTAGACTTTGTAACTACTGAGATGAAGATTTACGGTGGATCTCCCAATAATAGTCAGATGGTGAAATCTTTGGATGGAGATTACTCTTAATGATCAATTTAGGCTATAGTGAAGGTAACTGTTCAATAGTCTAGGTTTGTATTTATACTAATTTTGGTTTACAAGGTAACACCCGAGTCCTCAAAAGCCCGGGGCGTTACAATCTACCCTCCTTAAAGAGAATCTCGTCCTTGAGATTCAGTCTTCTAAAAGAATTGGGGACAATTAAATATAATTTGCGGTGATTCTAAGTATTCATTATTTTCCAACGAAGGTTGTTTGTATGTGCATACATATACCACTAATGGCCAGAATTGAGTTGTTACAATCTACCCCCCTTAAAGAAGAATCTCGCCCATGAGATTCGATAGTGTGTCCCAATTATTACGGTACAAGTGTAAGGTTATCCCTAAGGTACAATACAATTTTCTATTCCAGCATTCGAGTTAACACGAATGGATGGTTGTAGTGAGTTTGGGCCAATACGTCAATCCTTCGCCTGCGCAGAACATAGGACTTACTGTATCATTTCCTAATCGTGGTAACTCTTGATCTTCTGCTTGATCAGGGCATTGAGATCATTGGAATTTGTGAGGATATGGATTTGGATCAAACAGCGCAACTTTGCTTAAATATTGTCTCATCAACTCGTGGTCCTCATAGTACTAGACACTTGGGAATATCATGAAATTTCTATTTTTATAAAGAGTACACGAAATCTACGAGAAATAGGCCCTAGATGACCTTCGCTTCATTGGCATTCTACTTATATAATGCTTTTATCTGGAAAACTTCAGTACTAGATTTCTGCATGAACTTTAAATCTGAAATTTGCTACACTTATCAAGATTCTTGAATCCAGTCCAATAAACCTAGCATAGGTTGAAGGTATACCTAACATTTATAATTCTTTAAAGCGTTTAGAATTTGTAAGAAATGCTATCTCTAATTAAAGAGATGTACAAGGGAATTTGCGATTATAATTCCTGGTATGATTCATCAATTTTAGGGAGTTCTTATATTGGTTCTAATTTTTGATATGGAGGGTAGGGATTTCCTACAAGTCTAAATTTGTTTCACTCACTAAGTACTTTTGACAAAGTCATTTCATATAAGGAAAATTAATGGGAAAAATTCAATCCTAAATTTCAAAAGTTCATGGAAAGCCAAGTTTAAGAATATTTTTCTTAACCTCAGATATATCATAGTTGGAATTTGTTTTCCTATGGCACTTAGGGGTTTTAAATTTTAAGTAACTATTCTAGTAATATACATGGGATTCAAAGTTCTTGTCCTTATGTTCAAATGACTCATCCTAAAAAGTTCAAAGGAGGCTAAGGTTTCAAATTTCCATGGATTTTATCATGAATCCGAATGATGTTCCAAATAATTTTTCTAAGGGGACCAAGTATTTCGTTTTTGAGTTCAGGCAATCAATAGTTCAGAATGGGAATCTAGATTTAATTTCTACGTTTAAACAACTAAACTTGAACTTTCCTACGGGCCTAAAGTTGTGTGTTTCTATGTTCACAATCTTCATAATTCCTAAGTAATTCCAATCAAGTTGGAATGACTATCCTAATGATTTCAAGGGAACTTAAATTTAATTTCTAAGTTCAAAAACTAAACCTGAAATTTCCTAAGGGGTCACGATTTGGGTCTCCATGTCTTTATTATTATTATTATTATTATTATTATTATTTTGTATTTTTATAACTCTAGGGGAACTCCAATAAATTCAAATGTCTTCCTTAAAATTTTTCTATGGGGAACTAAGTTTGATTTCTATATTCAAACAACAAACGACGGGTGGAAATTTATTGGGCAGTTGTAATGAAAATACCCAATGATCATAGTATTCAATTGGCAAGCTTCAACTCAATGTCACAAGGATAATGGAAAGTCAGAATTCAAATGCATACTTCAAGGTGGGTAAGAAAACACCTTTGATACTCCAGTGATGAATGATACACAGGTATTCGGAAATTGTAAACATGTCATGTGCAATCTAAACATGCACAGTGGTTCCCACTTTAGATGGCATAAAAAATAACAATTAGACTAAAATGAATCATCAACTAATTAGTTAAAATCAAGTGAATGATCCTTATGAAATGAAATTAACAGCTCACGCTTAAAAAAATTTCAGTTTCATAAATCAAGATTACGATCATTCAATTAATGATATTTTTATTTTATAAACGGAATTTAAATTGCGTGGGAACATGAAATCAGCATACCTACTCGAATTGAAAGTCAAATTTTATAGGAGGCTATCAGACTAGTAACGCTATTATGGATAGAAATATTGGATAGTTAAAGGACAAGATGTTTGTAGCTGGGTGTAGTTGAAATAAGGATGTTGACATGAGTGAGTATACACTTATGAAACCTGATACTGTTTACAGGGTTCATATTGGGAATCTAAATTTGGCTTCTAAGTTCAAATAACTAAATCTAAAATTTTCAAAGGAGTTTAAAGTTTTGCATCTCTATTTTCACAAATTTCCCTAACTCTAAGGAACTTCTAAATAAATTCAAATTGCTATCTTATCAATTCCCAGGGGAACTTAATTTTGGATATCTACATTCTCCAACTTTCTTAATTCTAAGGAAGCTCCACATGCATTCAAGTGGTTAAATAATTCAAATGGGGCCTAAGTTTTATTTTCTACGTTCTCGAAATTTTCTTAAGTATAGGGGAGATTTACCTAAGTTCCAACATCAAATTCCATCACCCTAACTTAAGGCATTCAAGGTTGATATATCATTCTTCCCCATAGACAAGACTTTTTTAAACTCTCTCTCTCTCTCTCTGATACCGTCTTTGTTGAGGCATAAAATAAGCAAACAACTGAAGAAAGGAAAGATCAAGAAAATCAGTTTAAAGATCAAAGAAATCAATTTGAAGATGACTTTGCGCGGGTTCGCACAAAGAGAATAGATTGCACTGGATCGCGCAAAGTAAATGGGTTGCGCGGGTTGATCAGTGAAGACAGGTTGCGCGGGGATGATAGATTGCGTGAGACCGCGCAAAGAATATCGATTGCGCTGGTCCGCGCAAAGTATTTTGCAGAGATATAAAAATGGCTGGATGATATTTTGTCCCACATCGACCAGAATAGGGATTTACAACCAGTGAAGATATCTATAAATACCCCCGTTCTTTCTCTCAAAGGGGTTGGAAGATTTTCAGAGTGGAAGAAAGACGAAGAAGAAGACAGAAGACAGAAGGTGCAAATGAGCATTGGGCTCATATAGTTTGCGCGGACTCGCGCAAAGGAGCATTGGGCTCCTGTAGTTTGCGCAGACTCGCGCAAAGGAGCATTGGGCTCCTGTGGTTTGCGCGGACCCACGCAAAGCATGTAGTTTGCGCGGACTCGCGCAAACCGACTGATAAACAAGTCTATAACAGTAATGGGCTGATATGCTGCTGGAAGGCCAGAGTCTTCAAATCTTCAAGTTTTCTTATTCAGGAGGAAGGGAAGAATCATCAACGAAAAGGCGTATTCCTCCTCAGTTTCAGGAGATGACCAGAATAGCACTGAAATGCTGCCGAATCTCTATTCTCTTGAAGATTAATTAGTTGACTTGTCTATTCCTCCTAAGTCATAGGAGATGATTGAAATCAGCGCTGTTATGCTGTCAAATTCATATTCAACCATTATAATTGTAGCTTGCAATGAATTCTTTGTAAACTATTTTAGAATCAAGGATACCTGAGGATGTAAATAAATTCAGACTCAATAAAATGTGATGATTGTTTCTGTAGCTATTTCATTGTTTTGTTTGAATAAGATAATCCCCAAATCAAATACTTTTGTTTTCTTGTCGAAACAGTCTTGTAACACCCTAGTTCTCAAAACCCAAGGATAGTCGCTCCTCACTGAGAACTCGAGTATTACATTGTCAAATGGACTAACATACATCTAAATAACGGCAAATTCCATAACATGGAGTAAGGCAACATTGCATAAACTAAAGATATCAAGAGTAACAACAAGGAAGCATTATCATGTAAATGGGGGCAAAATGAAATCCCACAATAGGGAAAATATTTTATTACACTTCAAACAAGATACAAATCAGAAATATGAAAGCAAGTAAATCCTAAATTTTCAATCGAGCTCCAATGGCTCAACTGCAATGGTATAGAGCCCTCCTTACCTAACTCCACCTCAGCCGTCCCTGGGATCCCGTCATAGGTGTCTCCACCTATCATCATACCTGTATCTATTTGGTGCAACTGCACAATTGGGTGAGTGAAAAACTTAGTAAAAAATTTTCTTATAGATTCAACCATAACACATCAATCCAAATAGATTAACAATTCTAATTCATGGGGCAACACAATACATATGCATTTGCATGAATGTATGAATGTATGTTCAAGTCACAGATCTGGTATGCAATCCAGCTATCAAAAAAAAATACTGCCCGTGGTAGGTAGACTACCTGGAAAAGGCCATGAAGGTGAGTGAACCCAAGGACGACCTCCTGGAAAAATACTCGGGTATGCCCGAGGAGGTATAAAATCCCAGAAAAACCTCGTGTAAAGGAAGAGCGGCCCTGTTGGAGCATAAAAATTATCATCATAAAAAGGAAAGGGAACAAATAATAAAGAAAGACAGGTTATGCGGATCGCGCAACCAAAAAGGAAGGTTGCGCAGTTGAAGTAGCCAAAATTACAGTTGCGCGGTCGCGCAACAAGGAAGGCAGTTGCGCGGATCACGTAACTAAGAAAGCAGTTGCGCCGGTCGTGCAACGAAGAGAGTCGTTGCGCGAATCGCGCAATCAATGAAAGATCTCTGACACGTGTGAAGGGTCTTTAAATACCCCACTTCCCTTCTCATAAGAGGAAGAGAAAGATTTTTCGAGAGACTGAAATAGAGCAACTGAAGGTAGAGAGAGCAGAGCCATGTTCAGTTGCGCGGACTGCGCAACATGTACATCAGTTGCGCGGATCGCGCAACTACTAGATTGGTTGCGCGGATCGTGCAAATAGTCAACTGATCAGCTTGTAGGAGAAATTACTTCTCTAAAAGAAAAGATCAAATGATCTATTCAGTAATTCCTCCTAAGTATGGGGAGATGACCAAAATGGCGTCGGAGTGCTGCCGAAATTTCTGTCTCCATGAAGATCAGATGATTTATTCAGCAATTCCTCCTAAGTATTGGGAGATGACTAAAACAGATGCGAAAGGCTGCCGAATTCAGGATTGGACAAATAATAAGCTTTGCTAAAAATAATTTGTTCTTTTTATATGATTTATCTTAGAATCAAGGGATGTATAGAGGATGTAAATGAACCCAATATTAATAAAATATGATGATTGTTCTGAATACTCTTTTGTTATGTTTGAATAAGATCAATTCCCCAATCAAACACATTTGTTTTTTTGTCGAAACAATGGCGACTCCACTGGGGAATTTCTTATCTTATTTTAACATCAACATTAAGATGATTGAAAAACAATCACCATAGTTTGGCGTCTTTCTGACGCCAAAATGGCGACTTTCAGTGGGAACATCCTCCCCTTCATCTCTAAGATAGATCCTTCTATCCTCCAGAAAACTAACTATAGATATGTTTTTATAACTGAAGGTACATTAATTCAACTGCAAGTTACAATCAATGACAATTCCTGCAAGAGAAGTAAACTTTCGCTTTACTACAACTGGGTTCGTGATAGAGTATACGCCGGATCAAGCTCCCGTATGTATGACTCGTTTCTCGCAACCAAGAGCAATATGACTCAAGTGATAGCTGGAGTCGTATCTGCTTCACCTCAACCATTGGACAGTACTAAGGATTGGACTGTCGTAGTATCCCGTAAGACAAGCGTGGAATGCAAGAAATGCTCGAATAAATCTGCCCGTGCCGAGAGTTCGAGGGCCAATAACGCAGAATGCAGCTAGGAAGCATCCTGAGCTCGCCCCTCCCGAAATATATCCGAAACGGATAGTTCCACAGTCAGCGTTACGCGACTTCCCAGCTTAATAATCGCTTCAACAAAGGTTAATGGACGAAGGAACAGAAAGGCAAAACGGTAATGACAGGTTCCTCAATATTGACATCTCCAAAGACAAGCTCATGGATGTCTATATCACCTCAATCAGCTGATAATACCATAAATATAGAGAAGTCAAAAGGAACTCCACCTTCTCCCTTCTTCCTGAGTCCTCTTACGTCGGCATCTTCTCATCCTACTCCAATTACGGCCTCGTCAAAGAGTGGAGAGGCTACAGTATATGTGACTGAGACAGGACAAGGCAACGCATCAACTGCAGAAGATCGTTGTTGAGGCATAAAATAAGCAAAGAACTGAAGAAAGGAAAGATCAAGAAAATCAATTTAAAGATCAAAGAAATCAATTTGAAGATGACTTTGCGCAGGTTCGCGCAAAGAGAATAGATTGCGCTAGATCGCGCAAAGTAAATGGGTTGGCGCGGGTTGATCAGTGAAGACAGGTTGCGCGGGATGATAGATTGCGCGAGACCGCGCAAAGAATATACGATTGCGCTGGTCCGCGCAAAGTGTTTTGCAGAGATATAAAAATGGCTGGGTGAAATTTTGTCCCACATCGACCAGAATAGGGATTTACACCAGTGAAGATATCTATAAATACCCCTGTCTTTCTCTCAAAAAGGGGTTGGAAGATTTTCAGAGTGGAAGAAAAACGAAGAAGAAGACAGAAGACAGAAGGTGCAAATGAGCATTGGGCACATATAGTTTGCGCGGAATCGCGCAAAGGAGCATTGGGCTCCTGTAGTTTGCCCAGACTCGCGTAAAGGAGCAGTGGGCTCCTGTGGTTTGCGCGGACCCGCGCAAAGCATGTAGTTTGCGCGGACTCGCGCAAACTGACTGATAGACAAGTCTATAACAGCAATGGGCTGATATGCTGCTGGAATGGCTAGAGTCTTCAAATCTTCAAGCTTTCTTATTCAGGAGGAAGGGAGAATCATCGACGAAAAGGCGTATTCCTCCTCAGTTTCAGGAGATGACCAGAATAGCACTGAAATGCTGCGAATCTCTATTCTCTTGAAGATTAATTAATTGACTTGTCTATTTCCTCCTAAGTCATAGGAGATGATTGAAATCAGCGCTGTTATGCTGTCGAAATTCATATTCAACCATTATAATTGTTGCTTGCAATGAATTCTTTGTAACTGTTTTAGAATCAAGGGATACCTGAGGATGTAAATAAATTCAGAATCAATAAAATGTGATGATTGTTTCTGTAGCTATTTCATTGTATGTTTGAATAAGATAATCCCCAAATCAAATACTTTTGTTTTCTTGTCGAAACAAAATGGCGACTCTGCTGGGAATTTCATATCTTATTTAACACTAACATTGGGAAAGTTACAAGACTCTCATTACTATTTTTGGCGTCTTCCAGACGCCAAAATGGCGACTCTCAGTGGGAACATCCTCTCCCTTCATCTCTAAGATAGTTTACTTAATCTTCCATATACTAATTTCATGAATGTTTTGTTATTGAAGGTACCCAAATTCAATCACACTACATTGCTAATGGCTAACGTTGCGAGAAAAGTGAACTTCCGATTCACCGCTACTGGATTTGAAATTGAATATGTGCCGAGCCAAACTCCTGAGCATACGAAAGCAAGCACTACAAGCAGGCGCAAAGCGACTCAAGTAACAGTGGGAGTTATTTCTGTCTCACCTCAACCACAAGAAAGTGATGAGAATTGGACCTTGGTCCTGTCCAAGAAGACAAAAGCAAAGACTTTAAAGAACCGCAAAGCGAAAGTACTTGTACCAAGAACTGAGGGACCGGTCACGCGTAGCATAGCTAGAAGAAAACCTGAGCTCGCCCCTCCGGCAATTTATCCCTAACAAGCTGCTTCGCAGTCCTCGTTGCACGATTTCCCGGCTTTAATCGCTCCAAAGACCAAATGGACAGAGTCGCAGAAAGGCAAAGCACTGATGATAGGATCACCGATGCCTATGTCACCTCAAACAAGCTCACCTATAACTGTATCACCTCGATCGGTTAAAAGCACAGGAAGTACACAAGAATCAAACGAGACTCCAATGTCTCCCCTCTTTATAAGTCCTATTACGTCAACATACTCGCAAAAAACAGCTTCGACAAACAGTCAAGAGGCCCATTATATATGGCAGAAACGGGTCAAAGAAATAGGCCATCTACTGAAGAACGTGTTGATCAAATGGTAGAGGCACAAAGAGTGCTAATGGATGAATGCCGGAACCTCAGAGAAGCTCTGGCAACTCTGGCACATAATGTAGCCCAAATAGTGGCTCCACCCATGATGGGAGCAACGAATGGACAAGAGAACCAACCTGAAGGCTCTCGTCCGCAAGAGATAGGATCACGAGGATCAGTTCCAGCAGCAAGAGCTATAACGCAAGATGATGTAAGACAAGTCGTCGAAGAAGCAGTCAGAATAGAAGAGAGCGAGCGAATACCGGTCATTTCAGATACCGAACACCCTACCCGAGAGAGGTAGAGGATGTTCCGTTTCCAGCCAATTTTAAGCATCCAGATTTCAGAAATTTAATGGGGAAGGATCACCAGAAGAACACCTGATGCATTTCATCACCAGCATGGGAAACTTCTCCACAATACCTCAATACTGTTTACGCTTATTTGGATCATCATTGACAAGTAAAGCTTTCAGGTGGTATTCAAATTTAGCACCAGGATCTATACGCACATGGGAAGAAACTATATGAGCCCAATGCTCAATGCTCGTTTGCTTATTTACCCTCAACAGATGCTTTCATGTCAAACTTCTTCTCATCAAAACGCGATGTTAGTATCACAGAATTAGCTTCAGTGCGACAGCGAGAAGGAGAACCAGTTGAAAAATTCATAGACAGATGGAAGACACTGGGGGCATCGTGTAGGCAGTTGCCGGAAGAAAAGGAACAAGTCAAAATGTGTCTGAACTCTATGGAGACAGGAATTGCGTTCGGACTCACCACCAGCGCTGATATCGGAACCTTTCGCGATTTGGCTACCAAAGCCCATGCATTGGAATTAATGACTTGTAAGATGCCAGCATTTTATCATGAAACTGTCAGAAGAATACCTGGCAGGACAACCGTCAACACCATCGATCGGGATAAGAAAAATCAAGAGGTGAAGGGCTCAAGAGACAAAAGGCCGGAAGGAAAAGAAAACTGAAATCAATCAAGGGACAACGGTGGAAAAAATCTTAGAATGCTCGATTCTCATGAAGGATTTGAGTTTGACAGAGAGGACGTGGTGCCTATGATGCAACAATTGTTAAAAGCAGGTACCCTGGAATTACCGGAACCGAAACGCCCTGAAGATGTGAGGAGAACCCGAGAAAGAAACTTTGCCGTTATCATCGTTTAGTGGGACATCCGACAGAAAATTGTTACACGTTAAAGTGCATCATACAGCGAATGATAAATAGAGGAGATATAATAACCAGCGAAAGCAAAGAAAGAATACAAGGGCGACAGTAAATGTATTGTCAATTCAAGAAAAGACTCGAGGAATGAAAGAGAAGGGAGACCGAAGGCCGATAAGAAATGCGACAATGATTACGTTGCGATCGGGGAAGCAGATAACAAGTCCGGTAGAGCAAAAAGCAGAAATTATAAGGAAAGAAGTAACTGAAAAACAGAACATCAAGGATAGAAGTAAAAATGAAGATACAGCGACAAAAGTGGCTTACGATGTAGTTAGTCACTTGAAAGGTATATCTGCACGTTTAAGTATTTATGATGCGCTCAAGTTATCAGAAGAGTTTCGACAGAGTTTGATTCAAGCACTGTCTGATCACGATGTGAGAGAAACTTTACTGACAGAAATGAAGAATGAAAGAAGCAAGGAAAAGGTGGATTGTCTACCAGTAATATCTTTCTCTGATGATGACTTAATTGGTGAAACAGAACATAACAGGCCATTGATGATAGAGGGTACATTTGCGAAAAGAAGATAAACGAATCATGATAGACAATGGGTCAGCATTGAATCTTTTGCCACTTTCCATGATTACTAAATTGGGTTGCCGCCGTTCAGATTTGCGCCCCAGCGGAATGATGATACAAGGGTTTAATCAAGATGGACAGCGCGCACTCGGTAAAATTACAGTAATATTGGAAGTGGGAGAACTAATTACTACTGTTGTATGTCATGTTATGTTGAGGCATAAAATAAGCAAAGAACTGAAGAAAGGAAAGATCAAGAAAATCAGTTTAAAGATCAAAGAAATCAATTTGAAGATGACTTTGCGCGGGTTCGCGCAAAGAGAATAGATTGCGCTGGATCGCGCAAAGTAAATGGGTTGCGCGGGTTGATCAGTGAAGACAGTTGCTCGAGAATGATAGATTGCGCGAGACCGCGCAAAGAATATCGATTGCGCTGGTCCGCGCAAAGTGTTTTGCAGAGATATAAAAATGGCTGGATGATATTTTGTCCCACATCGACCAGAATAGGGATTTACACCAGTGAAGATATCTATAATACCCTGTTCTTTCTCTCAAAAAGGGTTAGAAGATTTTCAGAGTGGAAGAAAGACGAAGAAAAAGACAGAAGACAGAAGGTGCAAATGAGCATTGGGCTCATATAGTTTGCGCGGACTCGCGCAAAGGAGCATTGGGCTCCTGTAGTTTGCGCAGACTCGCGCAAAGGAGCATTGGCTCCTGTGATTTGCGCGGACCCGCGCAAAGCATGTAGTTTGCGCGGACTCGCGCAAACCGACTGATAGACAAGTCTATAACAGCAATGGGCTGATATGCTGCTGGAATGGCTAGAGTCTCAAATCTTCAAGTTTTCTTATTCAGGGGAAGGGAAGAATCATCGACGAAAAGGCATATTCCTCCTCAGTTTCAGGAGATGACCAGAATAGCTTGAAATGCTGCCGAAATCTCTATTCTCTTGAAGATTAATTAGTTGACTTGTCTATTCCTCCTAAGTCATAGGAGATGATTGAAATCAGCGCTGTTATGCTGTCGAAATTCATATTCAACCATTATAATTGTAGCTTGCAATGAATTCTTTGTAAACTGTTTTAGAATCAAGGGATACTTGAGGATGTAAATAAATTCAGAATCAATAAAATGTGATGATTGTTTATGTAGCTATTTCATTGTTATGTTTGAATAAGATAATCCCCAAATCAAATACTTTTGTTTTCTTGTCGAAACAAAATGGCGACTCTGCTGGGGAATTTCATATCTTATTTAACACTAACATTGGGAAAGTTACAAGACTCTCATTACTGTTTTTGGCGTCTTCCAGACGCTAAAATGGCGACTCTCAGTGGGAACATCCTCCCCTTCATCTCTAAGATAGTTTACTTAATCTTCCATATACTAATTTCATGAATGTTTTGTTATTGAAGGTACCCAAATTCAATCACACTACATTGCTAATGGCTAACGTTGCGAGAAAAGTGAACTTCCGATTCACCTGCTACTGGATTTGTAATTGAATATGCGCCGAGCCAAACTCCTGAGCATACGAAAGCAAGCACTACAAGCAGGCGCAAAGCGACTCAAGTAACAGTGGGAGTTATTTCCGTCTCACCTCAACCACAAGAAAGTGATGAGAATTGGACTTTGGTCCTGTCCAAGAAGACAAAAGCAAAGACTTTAAAGAACCGCAAAGCGAAAGTACTTGTACCAAGAACTGAGGGACCGGTCACGCGTAGCATAGCTAGAAGAAAACCTGAGCTCGCCCCTCCGGCAATTTATCCCGAACAAGCTGCTTCGCAGTTCTCGTTGCACGATTTCCCGGCTTTAATCGCTCCAAAGACCAAATGGACAGAGTCGCAGAAAGGCAAAGCACTGATGATAGGATCACCGATGCCTATGTCACCTCAAACAAGCTCGCCTATAACTGTATCACCTCGATCGGTTAAAAGCACAGGAAGTACACAAGAATCAAACGAGACTCCAATGTCTCCCCTCTTTATAAGTCCTGTTACGTCAACATACTCGCAAAAAACAGCTTCGACAAACAGTCAAGAGGCCGCAGTATATATGGCAGAAACGGGTCAAGGAAATAGGCCATCTACTGAAGAACGTGTTGATCAAATGGTAGAGGCACAAAGAGTGCTAATGGATGAATGCCGGAACCTCAGAGAAGCTCTGGCAACTCTGGCACATAATGTAGCCCAAATAGTGGCTCCACCCATGATGGGAGCAACGAATGGACAAGAGAACCAACCTGAAGGCTCTCGTCCGCAAGAGATAGGATCACGAGGATCAGTTCCAGCAGCAAGAGCTATAACGCAAGATGATGTAAGACAAGTCGTCGAAGAAGCAGTCAGAATAGAAAGAGAGCGAGCGAATACCGGTCGTTTCAGATACCGAACACCCTACCCGAGAGAGGTAGAGGATGTTCCGTTTCCAGCCAATTTTAAGCATCCAGATTTCCAGAAATTTAATGGGGAAGGATCACCAGAAGAACACCTGATGCATTTCATCACCAGCATGGGAAACTTCTCCACAATACCTCAATACTGTTTACGCTTATTTGGATCATCATTGACAAGTAAAGCTTTCAGGTGGTATTCAAATTTAGCACCAGGATCTATACGCACATGGGAAGAAATATGCAAGAATGCTTTCTTTCAACAGATGCTTTCATGTCAAACTTCTTCTCATCAAAACGCGATGTTAGTATCACAGAATTAGCTTCAGTGCGACAGCGAGAAGGAGAACCAGTTGAAAAATTCATAGACAGATGGAAGACACTGGGGGCATCGTGTAGGCAGTTGCCGGAAGAAAAGGAACAAGTCAAAATGTGTCTGAACTCTATGGAGACAGGAATTGCGTTCGGACTCACCAGCGCTGATATCGGAACCTTTCGCGATTTGGCTACCAAAGCCCATGCATTGGAATTAATGACTCGTAAGATGCCAGCATTTCATCATGAAACTGTCAGAAGAATACCTGGCAGGACAACCGTCAACACCATCGATCGGGATAAGAAAAATCAAGAGGTGAAGGGCTCAAGAGACAAAAGGCCGGAAGGAAAAGAAAACTGGAATCAATCAAGGGACAGATACGGTGGAAAAAAGCTTAGAATGCTCGATTCTCATGAAGGATTTGAGTTTGACAGAGAGGACGTGGTGCCTATGATGCAACAATTGTTAAAAGCAGGTACCCTGGAATTACCGGAACCGAAACGCCCTGAAGATGTGAGGAGAACCCGAGAAAGAAACTTTTGCCGTTATCATCGTTTAGTGGGACATCCGACAGAAAATTGTTACACGTTAAAGTGCATCATACAGCGAATGATAAATAGAGGAGATATAATAACCAGCGAAAGCAAAGAAAAGAATACAAGGGCGACAGTAAATGTATTGTCAATTCAAGAAAAGACTCGAGGAATAAAGAGAAGGGAGACCGAAGGCCGATAAGAAATGCGACAATGATTACGTTGCGATCGGGGAAGCAGATAACAAGTCCGGTAAAGCAAAAAGCAGAAATTATAAGGAAAGAAGTAACTGAAAAACAGAACATCAAGGATAGAAGTAAAAATGAAGATACAGCGACAAAAGTGGCTTACGATGTAGTTAGTCACTTGAAAGGTATATCTGCACGTTTAAGTATTTATGATGCGCTCAAGTTATCAGAAGAGTTTCGACAGAGTTTGATTCAAGCACTGTCTGATCACGATGTGAGAGAAACTTTACTGACAGAAATGAAGAATGAAAGAAGCAAGGAAAAGGTGGATTGTCTACCAGTAATATCTTTCTCTGATGATGACTTAATTGGTGAAACAGAACATAACAGGCCATTGATGATAGAAGGGTACATTTGCGAAAAGAAGATAAAACGAATCATGATAGACAATGGGTCAGCAGTGAATCTTTTGCCACTTTCCATGATCACTAAATTGGGTTACCGCCGTTCAGATTTGCGCCCCAGCGGAATGATGATACAAGGGTTTAATCAAGATGGACAAGCGCGCACTCGGTAAAATTACAGTAATATTGGAAGTGGGAGAACTAATTACTACTGTTGTATGTCATGTTATAAATGCTGTGACGACATATAATCTTCTCTTAGGCAGGCCATGGATACATCAGTACAATATTGTACCTTCTACTCTACACCAATGTTTCAAATACTATAAGGATGGAATGCAGTGTAAAGTAATGGCTGATGCGAAACCATATACAGAAGCTGAGTCTTTCTTTGCGGATGCTAGCTATTATAAATGTTTCTCCAAAGAAGCGGGAAATGATGATAGAAAGGGAGTCTTGAAAGATGTCCAAATAAATAAAGCTAGAGAAGAAAGGGCGGAGTCTCCTGAGACTACAGGAGCAAGAAAAAGTTCTATTTTGTACCAAAGCGCCTGAGACAACCGGGACAACCGCCGTTGACATTGTTGTCATAGAACAGTTGAAAGTCTTACAGTCCAATTACACGATGCCCTTACCCAATATCGAAAGATGTAAGCCATTTGCAGCCGCCCCAGGCACATTTCAAGTCAGAGCCAGTGCTAAATATCCTGAAGCAATAAAGTTCCATGTTGCAGCAGAGGTGAAGAATGAAAACACAAGCAATATATATCATGGAGAGTTAGCACCGCAGAATTTGAGAAAATACAGTGCAGTAAGCAAGAAAATCATGAGAAATATGGGTTTTGATTGTGACAAGCCCACTGGATTGAATCATGGGAAAGGAATTCAAATCCCTCTCGGAGTTAATCAAGAAAAACGGAGAAAATTCCAAGGATTAGGAGCAGAATCATCAGTAAATATGGTATCAGTAAATATGACTCCAGCCGAACAGATATCAGAACAAGATGCTAAGGTAGTCAAGTGTCCTGAAAGCGCTCCAAGACAAATAGAAGATGGGGGACAGCCGACGATAGATGGCTTGCGGGAAATAAATTTGGGAACAGCAGAAGAGCCAAGGAACACATTTATCAGTGTCAGTCTTTCAGATCAGGAATTTGAGAAATATGGCCAGCTTCTCAGAGAAAATAAAGACGTCTTCGCTTGGACATATGAAGAAATGCCAGGATAGGAACCATCTGTAGCAATGCATCGATTAAATATTTCCAAAGAAAAGAAACCAGTAAAACAAGCACAAAGGCGATTCCACCCAGACCTGATTCCATTAATCGAAAAAGAAGTAAATAAATTAATAAAGGTTGGATTCGTCAGAGAAGTTAAATATCCTAAGTGGATATCAAACATTGTTCTGGTAAAAAAGAAGAATGGGCAGATTAGAGTATGCATCGACTTCAGAGATCTGAATGAAGCATGTCCAAAAGATGACTTTCCTCTCCCGATAACAGAATTATTAATTGATAGCACTACTCAGTATGCTATTATGTCCTTTATGGATGGATATGCGGGTTATAATCAAATCAGAATGGCACCCGAAGATGAAGAGACAACGGCTTTCAGAACACCGCTTGGAATTTATTGTTATAAAGTTATGCCTTTCGGTCTCAAAAATGCTGGGGCAACATATCAAAGGGCAATGAAAAACATTTTTCAAGATATGATGCATAAACATGTCGAATGCTATGTTGATGACTTGGTGGTCAGGTCGGGAGATCATCAAGAACACCGCGAACATTTTGCATCAGTCTTCCGTCGTCTCAGAAAGAAGCAATTAAAAATGAACCCTGCTAAATGTGCATTTGGAGTATCTTCTGGCAAGTTCCTTGGCTTTGTTGTACGACACAGAGGGATCGAGATTGATCCAGAAAAAATTAAAGCTATTCAAAATATGCCGCCGCCAACGACGTTGAAGGAATTAAAAAGCTTACAAGGAAAATTGGCATACATTCGTCGTTTCATTTCAAATCTCGCAGGAAGGTGTCAGCCATTTTCTCGGTTAATGAAGAAAGATACAGAATTTATATGGGATCACGCCTGTCAAAATGCATTTGACTCAATCAAGGAATTATTAAGACAGCCGCCGGTGTTAACAGCTCCAATAAAAGGTAAGCCACTTATCTTATATACATCTTTAGCTACAAATTCTTTGGGTGCTTTGTTAGCACAGGTGAACGAAACCGGAAAAGAGACTGCTCTTTATTATCTAAGCCGAACATTGATGGGGCAGAATGCAATTATTCTTCGATCGAGAAAGAATGTTTGGCGCTGATATTCGCTGTACAAAAGTTGAGGCATTATTGTCTCTCCCATGATATAACTCTGATCTCAAGAGCAGATCCGATAAAATTTTTAATGACCAGGCCAATGTTGTCGGGAAGACTAGCCAAGTGGATGTTATTGCTGTCAGAATATACTATTTCATATAAACCAGCGAAAGCAGTAAAAGGACAAGCCATGGCAGACTTCCTCGCAGCACATCCTATAGCAGAAAGTGAAGAAATTAATGACGAATTTCCAGATGAACAGGTTATGTTGGCTGAATCTCAGAATCTTTGGCAAATGTATTTTGATGGTGCTGCTCGAATATCGGGAGCGGGGGCAGGAATAATATTCATTACACCTCAAGGCGATTTATTGCCATATTCCTTCACATTGGGCACCGCATGCACAAACAATGAAGCTGAATACAGAGCTCTTATCATCGGAATGGAAATAGCCCAGCAAATGGAAATAAAATTATTGCATATCTTCGGAGATTCTAAATTGATTGTAAATCAGTTGACAACAGAATTCGAAGTAAGGAAAGAAGAACTTCTGCTCTATTATCGGAAGGCACAAAAGTTGCTTGAACAATTTTGTCATGTGGAAATTAAACACATACCACGCTCTGAGAATGCAAAAGCGGACGCTCTAGCCGGTCTGGCAGCAGCTCTGTCCTGCACAAATCGAAGTCCTCTTCAGGTAACTATAGAAGAAAGAAGATTCCTGCCATCTGCAGAGGTTATCGAAGAAACCGTAGAAATGTTTCCTATATCTTGTCTAGAAGTAATGGCGTCAGCCTTTCATTGATTATCTCAAATATAATATCTTGCCAGAAGATAATGCGCAAAGGCAGCAGATTAAGCAGCGATCGGGCAAATTTGTCATATGCAGTGAAGTATTGTATAGAAAATCTTACAATGGAATGCTGCTAAGATGCTTAGACAAGCAAGAAGCAAACCAAATGCTGCGGGAAGCACATTCAGGTGAATGTGGAGCACATCAAGCCGGCCGAAATTTGTGCCATAGAGTACATCGAATGGGTTATTATTGGCCTACTATGTTCAAAGATGCGATAAATATGCAAAGCGGTGTCATGAATGCCAAATACACGGAGATGTAATACATGTTCCCCCAGAAGACTTACATCAGTCTGTTACTTCCTGGCCTTTCTCAGCTTGGGGACTCGATGTGATTGGTCCTATAAATCCCCCTTCATCTAAAGGAAAACATATATTCTGGCAGCAACAGATTATTTCTCCAAATGAACCGAAGCAATTGCCTTGCGTAATGTTAAAGAGACAGATGTGGTCAATTTCATTCGACATGCTATAATATACCGTCATGGTATTCCGAAAAAGATCGTCACTGATAATGGCACCCCTTTTAAAAATAGAGGCATGGAAAAGTTGTGTCAGAAGTTCGGCATCCAGCATTCGTTTTCAACACCTTACTATCCTCCGGCCAATGGATTAGCGGAAGCATTTAACAAAACGATTATCAAAATAATCAAGAAAACGGTGACAGGTAATAAGCGTGATTGGGATGAAAAGTTACAAGAAGCATTATGGGCCTACAGAACTACTCATCGTACAGCAACAGGGGCGACACCTTATTCATTAATCTATGGTATAGAGGCAGTTATCCCAATCGAAATGCAGGTGGCATCACTCAGGATAGCAGTACATCAATCTATAACAGATGATGAAAATGCAAAAATAAGGTTGAAAGAGTTGGATTTGCTCGATGAGAAACGTCTTGAAGCTCAGCAGCGGTTGCAGTCATATCAGGCCAGGATATCGGCTGCATTTGATAAATAGGTTAAATACCGCTCTTTCAAAAAAGGGGATATGGTGTTAATGCTAAAAAGACCTATAGTGATTACTCGCCGAACAGGGGCAAGTTCGAGCCTAAATGGGATGGTCCATATGTGGTAAAAGAAGTATACTCCAATGGGGCATATAGAATCACAAATCAAGAAGGACAGAGTATCAGTATACTTGTCAACGCCCGTTTCATCAAGAGATACTATCCCTAAAGATAGACATGTGGATTTTGATTCAGAATATTATCAGCATAATGAATCTGTATCAAAAGGGGGCAAGGATGAATAAGATCATGTTCATATATCAACAAAAGAAGATGTGAAGAAAATTCACGAGCGCGTCAATTATCAAGCATCAAATCCGAAAATATGATCATCATCATTGCCACACAAGTTTGACAAATCTTGAAGATTCTCTTGAAGATATTGACAATATTGATATATTTGTTTACAAGGCATGGATCTTCTGGAAGATATTATCTCAGATGAAAATATCTACTACTACTATACTGGCAATGATGATGATCATAGATATTGTTGCCTTACAAAGATACACCAATCTCAGTTAAAGGGGCAGTATAGCCAAGCCAAATCCTAAAAGAGCTAAATTGAACAAAATCAAAATAAAAAAGATCAAGCTAAAAAAAAAAAAAAAAATGCTCTCGAAGGATCAAGCTCTAAAAGAGCCGGCCAACTATACATAAGACCTATGAAGATCGCCATTCGGGCAGCGGCGAGGAGTCAGTGGCCCTAAAAAGCCCGCGAAGACCATTGTGCGCACCATGCGGGCAGCTGACGAAGTCAAGGATTCAAAGCCTAAAAGGCCATAAATCCGCAAAGACTAGTCACCGTAACTCCCATGCCGTCTGTATAGCTTCCGGCAGTGCCACGGGGAACGGATGAAAATGCCCTCCTGTGAATGGGCTCGACCTTGCAGACGAAGAAAACAGGGGCCGCAGTGCGAGCTTTATGCCAACCGTGCATAAGACCCTCCAGATCTAGGGTTTGATTTCAGTAGTAACTCGTGAGGAAGGGCTTAAACCTACTCATTGATGGACTGGCGACCCTAGATTTGGTGCCCAAAGGTAGCCTTGCGAGCCCTGCGAACTCTAGAGAGTTACCGTGGCCAACCCTGTGCGTAAAACCAACAGTTCACCGCCCGGTAGCGTCAATGGGCCCCTCTGATGGACCTTGGCCGTGAGCTCAAGGCAGTGAAAAGCCCAAAAGCGAACTCTAGAGAGTTACAGTGGCCATCACATAAGACCCATAAATGCTCCACTACTCATGAGCTTAAACTGTGTGTGTGCGCACGCTCCACTACTCATGAGCTTAAACTGTGTGTGTGCGCACGCTCCACTACTCATGAGCTTAAACTGTGAGTGGCTAATTAAATTGAAACTTAGTACCGCCAATTTAAATACTCATATAGAGAATCCCGCACTAACAAAGCATAAAAGGTTTAGAAATTTTAAAGGATATAATGAAATTATTATATAAAGTACGAATATAATTTGATAATGTTAGTATAAATATCATCAACATACAATGAGAAAATGCTATTATAAACATCTCAAAATGCTTTCAAAAAAAAAAAAAAAAAACATGTCCAAAAAACATGAAAACAAAAATCACATGTTCAAAATTACATGTTTTAAAGATCTTCTGTAATTCCACTGCTTCCGAATATCTGCGCAAATCTTCTTTCAACTGTGCCTGGGCTATATCATGTTTAGATTTTTCTTCAAGAATAAGTTTCGCTTGATCAGGGACGCCAGCAAGTTTATTCTCCAGAGAAGCAATCATTCCTTTACTTCGAAGTTGTGCAGATTTTTCAATATTAATAGATTTAACATTCGCATGTATCCTTTCTTCAACACCTTGAATGATCAAGGCTTTTTCATGATTCCTTCTCTCCAGTTGAGAAATTTCTTCCTTCAGGGCTGCAATACGATCTTGGATAGTCTTATTTTCATCCATATGAATCTTTAATTGATCTTGAAGAATCATATGCTCTTGTTCAAGTCTAGAAATTGATGAAGCTGTCAGAGAGGCTTGTTCTTGAGATGAAGCCAGCTGCTTTTGTACTCTAAAATCTCAGGGGCAATTGTAATGTTCTCTACCGACGCCAGAGAAATTACTGAATCACGAAACTTGAGGAGTGAATCACGCAAAGGAGATATGTTGAGTCTAGCCATCTTGGCGGAGCTTTCCAAAATCTCTATAGCAACATCCAAATCCAACCATTGATCGGGATTTCTGAAGATATGGATTATTGCTAACAAAGAATGTTTCACCATAAGCATTTTATGAACAGGGATTTTTGCAAAAGATGACAATTCAGAAGTAGTGGCCACAGAATCAGAGCTGGCCGCACCACTGCAAGGATGAGTTCCTATAGTAAAAGAAGAAAGATATTCAAAATATTATTATGAAAATGTAGTCGTGAATGAAGATAATCAGTGCATAAATATGTACCTGTCACCTGGATATGACCTACAGAGGCAGAAGCTCTCTGAGTCATGGAAAGACCAAGTTCCACCATATCAGCAAAAGATGGTGCTCTAGCTTCTGTGCTTGAATCTCTGGTAGTCGGAGTTGGCAAGTCTGTAGTCTCTGTGGGAAATATGATTTCACGAGCCACTACTCTTGGTACTACCAATGGAACTATAGGTGCTCTTGGTGAAGATACCACAAGAGGACTCGCTGAAGAGACAACACCTATTTCTGCAACTTGAGCACCTAAAAAAGGAGACGCAATGAAAGGGAGACATAAGAATAAAATAATAAATTATTAAAATATAGATAGATATGCATGTGGAAATTAAATCTCCTTTACCTGGTGAATACCCATATTCGCCATAATCTAAAGGTTCTTCCTCATTTTCTTCAGTTGCAGAGATTTAGCAGGATCATTCACACCGAGAAGAGTCTTAACGATTGCAGGGGAAGATTCCATCTCGACCTCTTTCGCAGCTGTTTCTTCATCTCCATCAATGTCAACTTCGCCTTCTTCAAAGTCATTATCTTTATCTTCACAGCCGTCGCTATCCTCGCTGTCTTCATATTGTGAAGATTCAGCAGTATCTGACGATGAAGCTGAACTCTCATCTTCCAAAATTTCTTCATCAGCTTCTTCAATGACAACCTGCTTCCCTTTGTAAGAAACGGGTTGACTGCTCTCCGGTACAGGCTCTTGGACTGTAGGAGAAGCGGATGCTTGGCGGGTCCTTTCTGGAAGAACAGGGGATGATGTTTGCAAACGCGTTTTTGATCTAGTCATTGGAGAAGATGGACTAGGACCAAGGGGTTGTGGAGGAGATATGGAAGTACCAATAGCTGGTCCTTCTTGAACCGCTGCAGTCTCTACAAGAATTGGAGAAGATGTATCAGCATCGTCTGCAGCTTGGTTTGAAAATTTCGACGAGATTTTTCAAATTCTCTCAGAACTCCGTGAGCAAACCAGCCATCCAAGGTGTTAATAGGCTTGATTTCACGAATGGGGTCTTCCAATGATATCTTCCTATAAATTTCCCCCAGATGGGAAGCATGGCTCTTTTCTGGAACATAGCCTATTCCGCTCTCTAAATTTCTGCCCTTCAGCCTGGGCGGATGAAGAAAGATGGAAGAATCCACTGGCAAGCATTTGGTCCAGACTATGCGATTACAGCCTGGAATTATGAAAAGAGATCCAACACAGCCATTCAATAGTTGTTTCCATATCATGGCCCAGTTAAGAGGACCAGTTCCATAACAGCGCATTTTTCTAGTAACCAACCCGCAGTCTTGAGGCACGGTTTGATCATAACCAAATTGACGAGCAAAGCGACTGGGGTAGTAGGGTTCTCTCCAAAATTCTGTTCCTTCCCGAAGAGGTAAACTGCATGAGCGAATAGAAAAGAAGAAAGCTCTCTCTGCTGCAGTAAGTGTTTCTTGGTCCACCATATCTGTATCTTCAGTATGGCGATAAAGGCGGAACTGAAAGAAGTTTATCTGATCATCATCTCGAATTTTATTGGCAACCCACTCATACGCTCTTTTTGCCATTGCTCTTTGCTGAAAGAACCAGAGTGGAAGGTGAGAAGGATGAGTTTATGCTTGCTCTGGAGCTTCAAAAGTCCAAGGAAAATAGACCCCTAGCCATCCTGTGATGTAATGCCAAGAAGTATGTGCAGACGAGGCTCCAAGAATAGGATCTTTCACATGGGTAGCTACCTCTCCAAGGGCCCTATAAATAGAGCATAATACTGGAGGAGCAATGGAGTATTTATGGCCTTCCGCCAAAGCGCCAGCTACAGTGAAGACAGTAGGACGAACAGCATCTGCCCATTTAGAACTAGGCAATACGACCAAACTCAGCCAATAGGCTAAGAAAGCTGCAAGTTCTCCGAAGGAGCTATATTCCGGCCTTCCCTTTATTATGCCTCGAAGCTTTGTCAGTTCCTTGGATTGACAGTCACGAAATCTTCAAAGAAAAAAAAATAAAAAGAGAGGGTAAATATGGAGAAATTGCCAATATAAGGAGAAAGTTGATTATCAAATTAATAAATACCTGAGGCCTCTAGAAAAATGTGCTAGCCACTGCAAAGGGGGGATCTTGTGAAAACTGGGAAATTTACTCATCTCCTTAAACAGTTCAATAGTAGTTTCGGAGATCGAAGGTTTGCGATCAGGAGAGGATACAAAGGCCAGTTCCCTATTGGTTGGAATAAATTCATCGTAGAATTTACCTGTTATAGGGAGACCGGCTATGCGGTGAAGATCCCAAAGTGTTATGCTCATTTCACCATAGGGCAAGTGGAAAGAGTTGGTTGTGGGCGACTAGTACTCAAGGAAACCTTTCAGTACAGTAGGTTCCCTACAGAAGTATTTAGAAGTCACTTCTATAGCATCATAAAGACCGAGTGCTCGTATGCTTCAATAAAATAGCTTCCGCCCAATCAGAGTAATAGCGTCGAGCAGTTAACAGGCCTCTGATGCGAAATTCTGCTTGTCCCCAGAGTGGTTCCCGATCTCGGAAACGTTGCCGGACTGTTTCATAAAAATGCGAAGGAAAGAGGTCGTGAGGGCTATGGAAAGGAGCTAAGAAAATCATGGGATGAATTTCTCCTATCCTTTGACGCGGCTTCTGTGTTTGAATGATTCCTTCAAGAATCCTGGGTTCTCTGGTGGCCCATGATTTAGTATACATCAACCTTTCGCCATGAACACAATCCTTGGGTTCACAGTCAAGCATGGACTGATGGCGATAGACATTGATGGGAATTATTGTCATGCCTTCTGAATGAGGGTTGTCAAATTTCATAACACCTTCAACAACCCGTACTGAATCCCATGAATTCTGAAGCCTCTTCTTCTTGTGGTCTTCGATCTTCTCTGCAAATTCTTTCGCCTTATTGCGGCGAGTTTTCTTCGAACGAGAAGCCGGAGGAGTGTCTTCACGAAGAGGGGGTCTTTCACTATCAGTACGAATGTGAGCCGTGGTCTTTAACCACTCATCCCAATCGTATTCTCTACCATGCTTTGGCGGACATTTGATATCTCCTAAAGATATGGATCTATGGATGGGGGATGGAAGAGATTTGATACGGTCAGAAAAGTCAAAGGTTGGAAGAACAGGTTCCTTAAAAAAAGGAGTCCTAGAGGTGGTCTTTGTTCGTTTGGCAGGAGGTTGATCGGAAGAAGGTTGGTCGGAAGGAGGGCGAGCTGTTTGTTTTATACGAGCCATGAAAATAAGTCAAAGAAAGGAAGATAAAGGTCGGAATAAGAAAGGAAGAAAGAAGAAAATGGCTAAGTGGTTGGAGACAGTTCAAAAAGAAAATTGGTTAAGTACGAAGTACTTTGCGCGAGTCCGCGCAAAGTCAAAGGTTTGCGCGGGAGAAAATCGCCAGAAGAGAAAATCGCCAAAGCAAAAAGGGTTCGTGCAAATGACTAAGTTGTTGGACTATTTATAGGATTCATGGCCGAGCACGGTACACGACCGAGCTTTGCGCGGGGTCGCGCAAACCCTAGAAAATGAATGGTTTTGATCCTTTTTTTTTTATTTCTAAAAAAACAAAGAACGGATCAAGGGGGCATCTGTTGAGGCATAAAATAAGCAAAGAACTGAAGAAAGGAAAGATCAAGAAAATCAGTTTAAAGATCAAAGAAATCAATTTGAAGATGACTTTGCGCGGGTTCGCGCAAAGAGAATAGATTGCGCTGGATCTCGCAAAGTAAATGGGTTGTGCGGGTTGATCAGTGAGGACAGGTTGCTCGGGAATGATAGATTGCGCAAGACCGCGTAAAGAATATCGATTGCGCTGGTCCGCGCGAAGTGTTTTGCAGAGATATAAAAATGGCTGCGTGATATTTTGTCCCACATCGACCAGAATAGGGATTTACACCAGTGAAGATATCTATAAATACCCCTGTTGAGGCATAAAATAAGCAAAGAAGTGCAGAAGAGAAATGTCCAGAAAATCAGTTTGAAGATGACTTTGCGCGGGTTCGCGCAAAGTGAATTAATTGCGCAGGACCGCGCAAAGTACATGAGTTGCGCGGGTTGATCAGTGAAGGCAGATTGCGAGGGGATGGTAGGTTGCGCTGGACCACGCAAAGCATATCGATTGCGCTGGTCCGCGCAAAGTATTTTACGGAGGTATAAAAAAAGGTTGGATTTTATTTTGTCCCACATCGACCAGAACAGAGATTTACACCAGTAAAGATGTCTATAAATACCCCATTCTTTCTCTCAAAAGGGGTTAGAAGATTTTCAGAGTGAAAGAAAGACGAAGAAGAAGATAGAAGGTGCAGAGCATTGGGTTCCTGTAGTTTGCGCGGACCCGCGCAAAGGAGCATTGGGCTCCTGTCGTTTGCGCGGACCCGCGCAAAGGAGCATTGGGCTCCTGTCGTTTGCGCGGACCCGCGCAAAGTCTGTAGTTTGCGCGGACTGGCGCAAACCGACTGCATGACAGTCTATAACAGCAATGGGCTGTTATGCTGCTAAAATGGCTAGAGTCTTCAAGTCTTCAAGTATTCAAGTATTCAAGTTCTTCTTGTTCAGGAGAAAAGGAAGAAAAGGCATATTCCTCCTAAGTTTCAGGAGATGACTGGAATAGCATTGTTATACTGCCGAAATCTCTGTCCTCTTGAAGACTATTGGTCTATTTGTTTATTCCTCCTAAGTCATAGGAGATGATTCAAATAGCACTGTTATGCTGTCGAAATTTATATTTAACTGCGATAATCGTAACTTGCAATGAATTCTTTGTAAACTATCTTAGAATCAAGGGATATTTGAGGATGTAAATGAATTCAGAATCAATAAAAATGTGATGATTGTTTCTGTAACTATTTCATTGTTATGTTTGAATAAGATAATTCCCAAATCAAATACTTTTGTTTTCTTGTCGAAACAAAATGGCGACTCTGCTGGGGAATCATCATATCTTATTTAACACTAACATTGAGAAAGTTACAAGACTCTCATTACTGTTTTTGGCGTCTTCCAGACGCCAAAATGGCGACTCTCAGTGGGAACATCCTCCCCTTCATCTCTAAGATAGTTTACTTAATCTTCCATATACTAATTTCATGAATGTTTTGTTATTGAAGGTACCCAAATTCAATCACACTACATTGCTAATGGCTAACGTTGCGAGAAAAGTGAACTTCCGATTCACCGCTACTGGATTTGTAATTGAATATGCGCCGAGCCAAACTCCTGAGCATACGAAAGCAAGCACTACAAGCAGGCGCAAAGCGACTCAAGTAACAGTGGGAGTTATTTCCGTCTCACCTCAACCACAAGAAAGTGATGAGAATTGGACTTTGGTCCTGTCCAAGAAGACAAAAGCAAAGACTTTAAAGAACCGCAAAGCGAAAGTACTTGTACCAAGAACTGAGGGACCGGTCACGCGTAGCATAGCTAGAAGAAAACCTGAGCTCGCCCCTCCGGCAATTTATCCCGAACAAGCTGCTTCGCAATTCTCGTTGCACGATTTTCCGGCTTTAATCGCTCCAAAGACCAAATGGACAGAGTCGCAGAAAGGCAAAGCACTGATGATAGGATCACCAATGCCTATGTCACCTCAAACAAGCTCGCCTATAACTATATCACCTCGATCGGTTGAAAGCACAGGAAGTACACAAGAATCAAACAAGACTCCAATGTCTCCCCTCTTTATAAGTCCTGTTACGTCAACATACTCGCGTTTTACTCAAAAAACAGCTTCGACAAACAGTCAAGAGGCCGCAGTATATATGGCAGAAACGGGTCAAGGAAATAGGCCATCTACTGAAGAACGTGTTGATCAAATGGTAGAGGCATAAAGAGTGCTAATGGATGAATGCCGGAACCTCAGAGAAGCTCTGGCAACTCTGGCACATAATGTAGCCCAAATAGTGGCTCCACCCATGATGGGAGCAACGAATGGACAAGAGAACCAACCTGAAGGCTCTCGTCCGCAAGAGATAGGATCACGAGGATCAGTTCCGGCAATAAGGGCTATAACACAGGATGATGTAAGACAAGTCGTCGAAGAAGCAGTCAGAATAGAAAGGGAGCGCGCGAATACCGGCCGTTTCAGATACCGAACACCCTACCCGAGAGAGGTGGAAGATGTTCCGTTTCCAGCCAATTTTAAGCATCCAGATTTCCAGAAATTTAATGGAGAAGGATCACCAGAAGAACACCTGATGCATTTCATCACCAGCATGGGAAACTTCTCCACAATACCTCAATACTGTTTACGCTTATTTGGATCATCGTTGACAAGTAAAGCTTTCAGGTGGTATTCAAATTTAGCACCAAGGTCTATACGCACATGGGAAGAAATGCAAGATGCTTTCATGTCAAACTTCTTCTCATCAGAACGCGATGTTAGTATCAGAATTAGCTTCAGTACGACAGCGAGAAGGAGAACCAGTTGAAAAATTCATAGACAGATGGAAGACACTGGGGGCATCGTGTAGGCAGTTGCCGGAAGAAAAGGAACAAGTCAAAATGTGTCTGAACTCTATGGAGACAGGAATTGCGTTCGGACTCACCAGCGCTGATATTGGAACCTTTCGCGATTTGGCTACCAAAGCCCATGCATTGGAATTAATGACTCGTAAGATGCCAGCATTTCATCATGAAACTGTCAGAAGAATACTTGGCAGGACAACCGTCAACACCATCGATCGGGATAAGAAAAATCAAGAGGTGAAGGGCTCAAGAGACAAAAGGCCGGAAGGAAAAGAAAACTGGAATCAATCAAGGGACAGATACGGTGGAAAAAAGCTTAGAATGCTCGATTCTCATGAAGGATTTGAGTTTGACAGAGAGGACGTGGTGCCTATGATGCAACAATTGTTAAAAGCAGGTACCCTGGAATTACCGGAACCGAAACGCCCTGAAGATGTGACGAGAACCCGAGAAAGAAACTTTTTCCGTTATCATCGTTTAGTGGGACATCCGACAGAAAATTGTTACACGTTAAAATGCATCATACAGCGAATGATAAATAGAGGAGATATAATAACCAGCGAAAACAAAGAAAAGAATACAAGGGCGACAGTAAATGTATTGTCAATTCAAGAAAAGACTCGAGGAATGAAAGAGAAGGGAGACCGAAGGCCGATAAGAAATGCGACAATGATTACATTGCAATCGGGGAAGCAGATAACAAGTCCGGTAAAGCAAAAGGCAGAAATTATAAGGAAAGAAGTGACTGAAAAGCAGAACATCAAGGATAGAAGTAGAAATGAAGATACAGCGACAAAAGTGGCTTACGATGTAGTTAGTCACTCGAAAGGTATATCGGCACGTTTGAGTATTTATGATGCGCTCAAGTTATCAGAAGAGTTTCGACAGAGTTTGATTCAAGCACTGTCTGATCACGATGTGAGAGAAACTTTACTGACAGAAATGAAGAAGCAAGGAAAAGGTGGATTGTCTACCAGTAATATCTTTCTCTGATGATGACTTAATTGGTGAAACAGAACATAACAGGCCATTGATGATAGAAGGGTACATTTGTGAAAAGAAGATAAAACGAATCATGATAGACAATGGGTCAGCAGTGAATCTTTTGCCACTTTCCATGATCACTAAATTGGGTTACCACCGTTCAGATTTGCGCCCCAGTGGAATGATGATACAAGGGTTTAATCAAGATGGACAGCGCGCACTCGGTAAAATTACAGTAATATTGGAAGTGGGAGAACTAATTACTACTGTTGTATGTCATGTTATAAATGCTGTGACGACATATAACCTTCTCTTAGGCAGGCCATGGATACATCAGTACAATATTGTACCTTCTACTCTACACCAATGTTTCAAATACTATAAGAATGGAATGCAGTGTAAAGTAATGGCTGATGCGAAACCATATACAGAAGCTGAGTCTTTCTTTGCGGATGCTAGCTATTATAAATGTTTCTCAAAAGAAGCGGGAAATGATGATGGAAAGAGAGTCTTGAAAGATGTTCAAATAAATAAAGCTAGAGAAGAAAGGGCAGAATCTCCCGAAACTACAGAAGCAAGGAAAAAGTTCTATTTTGTACCAAAGCGCCTGAGACAACCGGGACAACCGCCGTTGACATTGTTGTCGACAGAACAGTTGAAAGTCTTACAGTCCAATTACACGATGCCCTTACCCAATATCGAAAGATGTAAGCCATTTACAGCCGCCCCAGGCACATTTCAAGTCAGAGCCAGTGCTAAATATCCTGAAGCAATAAAGTTCCACGTTGCAGCAGAGATGAAGAATGAAAACACAAGCAATATATATCATGGAGAGTTAGCACCACAGAATTTGAGAAAATACAGTGCAGTAAGCAAGAAAATCATGAGAAATATGGGTTTTGATTGTGACAAGCCCACTGGACTGAATCATGGGAAAGGAATTCAAATCCCTCTCGGAGTTAATCAAGAAAAACGGAGAAAATTCCAAGGATTAGGAGCAGAATCATCAGTAAATATGGTATCAGTAGATATGACTCCAGCCGAACAGATGTCAGAACAAGATTCTAAGGTAGTCAAGTGTCCTAAAAATGCTCCAAGACAAATAGAAGACGGGGGACAGCCGACGATAGATGGCTTGCTGGAAATAAATTTGGGAACAGCAGAAGAGCCAAGGAACACATTTATCAGTGTCAGTCTTTCAGATCAGGAATTTGAGAAATATGGTCAGCTTCTCAGAGAAAATAAAGACGTCTTCGCTTGGACATATGAAGAAATGCCGGGATTGGAACCTTCTGTAGCAATGCATCGATTAAATATTTCCAAAGAAAAGAAACCAATAAAGCAAGCACAAAGGCGATTCCACCCAGACCTGATTCCATTAATCGAAAAGGAAGTAAATAAATTAATAAAGGTTGGATTCGTCAGAGAAGTTAAATATCCTAAGTGGATATCAAACATTGTTCCGATGAAAAAGAAGAATGGGCAGATTAGAGTATGCATCGACTTCAGAGATCTGAATGAAGCATGTCCAAAAGATGACTTTCCTCTCCCGATAACAGAATTATTAATTGATAGCACTACTCAGTATGCTATTATGTCCTTTATGGACGGATATGCGGGTTATAATCAAATCAGAATGGCACCCGAAGATGAAGAGGCAACGGCTTTCAGTACACCGCTTGGAATTTATTGTTATAAAGTTATGCCTTTCAGTCTCAAAAATGCTGGGGCAACATATCAAAGGGCGATGAAAAACATTTTTCAAGATATGATGCATAAATATGTTGAATGCTATGTTGATGACTTGGTGGTCAGGTCAGGAGATCATCAAGAACATCGCGAACATTTAGCATCAGTTTTCCGTCGTCTCAGAAAGAAGCAACTAAAGATGAACCCTGCTAAGTGTGCATTTGGAGTATCTTCTGGCAAATTCCTTGGCTTTGTTGTACGACATAGAGGGATCGAGATTGATCCAGAAAAAATTAAGGCTATTCAAAATATGCCGCCACCAACGACGTTGAAGGAATTAAAAAGCTTACAAGGAAAATTGGCATACATTCGTCATTTCATTTCAAACCTCGCAGGAAGGTGTCAGCCATTTTCTCGGTTAATGAAGAAAGATACAGAATTTGAATGGGATCACGCCTGTCAAAATGCATTTGACTCAATCAAGGAATTATTAAGACAGCCGCCGGTGTTAACAGCTCCAATAAAAGGTAAGCCACTTATCTTATATACATCTGCAGCTACAAATTCTTTGGGTGCTTTATTAGCACAGGTGAACGAAGCCGAAAAGAGACTGCTCTTTATTATCTAAGCCGAACATTGATGGGGGCAGAATGCAATTATTCTTCGATCGAGAAAGAATGTTTGGCGTTGATATTCGCTGTACAAAAGTTGAGGCATTATTGTCTCTCTTATGATATAACTCTGATCTCAAGAGCAGATCAGATAAAATTTTTAATGACCAGGCCAATGTTGTCGGGAAGACTAGCCAAGTGAATGTTATTGCTGTCAGAATATACTATTTCATATAAACCAGCGAAAGCAGTAAAAGGACAAGCCATGGCAGACTTCCTCGCAGCGCATCCTATAGCAGAAAGTGAAGAAATCAATGACGAATTTTCAGATGAACAGGTTATGTTGGCTGAATCTCAGAATCTTTGGCAAATGTATTTTGATGGTGCTGCTCGAATATCGGGAGCGGGGGCAGGAATAATATTCATTACACCTCAAGGCGATTTATTGCCATATTCCTTCACATTGGGCACCGCATGTACAAACAATGAAGCTGAATACAGAGCTCTTATCATCGGAATGGAAATAGCCCAGCAAATGGAAATAAAATTATTGCATATCTTCGGAGATTCTAAATTGATTGTAAATTAGTTGACAACAGAATTCGAAGTAAGGAAAGAAGAACTTCTGCTCTATTATCGGAAGGCACAAAAGTTGCTTGAACAATTTTTTCATGTGGAAATTAAACACATACCACGCTCTGAGAATGCAAAAGCGGACGCTCTAGCCGGTCTGGCAGCAGCTCTGTCCTGCACAAATCGAAGTCCTCTTCAGGTAACTATAGAAGAAAGAAGATTTCTGCCGTCTGCAGAGGTTATCAAAGAAACTGTTGAAATGTTTCCTATATCTTGTCTAGAAGTAATGATAGATGATTGGCGTCAGCCTTTCGTTGATTATCTCAAGTATAATATCTTGCCAGAAGATAATGCGCAAAGGCAGCAGATTAAGCAGCGATCGGGCAAATTTGTCATATGCAGTGAAGTATTGTATAGAAAATCTTACAATGGAATGCTGCTAAGATGCTTAGACAAGCAAGAAGCAAACCAAATGCTGCGGGAGGCACATTCAGGTGAATGTGGAGCACATCAAGCCGGCCGAAATTTGTGCCATAGAGTACATCGAATGGGTTATTATTGGCCTACTATGTTCAAAGATGCGATAGAATATGCGAAGCGGTGTCATGAATGTCAAATACACGGAGATGTAATACATGTTCCCCCACAAGACTTACATCAATCTGTTACTTCTTGGCCTTTCTCAGCCTGGGGACTTGATGTGATTGGTCCTATAAATCCCCCTTCATCTAAAGGAAAACAATATATTCTGGCAGCAACAACTATTTCTCCAAATGGACCGAAGCAATTGCCTTGCGTAATGTTAAAGAGACAGATGTGGTCAATTTCATTCAACATGCTATAATATACCGTCATGGTATTCCGAAAAAGATCGTCACTGATAATGGCACCCCTTTTAAAAATAGAGGCATGGAAAAGTTGTGTCAGAAGTTCGGCATCCAGCATTCATTTTCAACACCTTACTATCCTCCGGCCAATGGATTAGCGGAAGCATTTAACAAAACGATTATCAAAATAATCAAGAAAACGGTGACAGGTAATAAGCGTGATTGGGATGAAAAGTTACAAGAAGCATTATGGGCCTACAGAACTACTCATCGCACAGCAACAGGGGCGACACCTTATTCATTAATCTATGGTACCAAGCAGTTATCCCAATCGAAATGCAGGTGGCATCACTCAGGATAGCAGTACATCAGTCTATAACAGATGATGAAAATGCAAAAATAAGGTTGAAAGAGTTAGATTTGCTTGATGAGAAATGTCTTGAAGCTCAGCAGCGGTTGCAGTCATATCAAGCCAGGATTTCGGCCGCATTTGATAAACAGGTTAAATACCGCTCTTTCAAAAAAGGGGATATGGTGTTAATGTTGAAAAGACCTATAGTGATCACTCGCCGAACAGGGGGCAAGTTCGAGCCTAAATGGGACGGTCCATATGTAGTAAAAGAAGTATACTCCAATAGGGCATATAGAATCACAAATCAAGAGGGACAGAATATTAGTATACTTGTCAACGCCCGTTTCATCAAGAGATACTATCCCTAAAGATAGACATGTGGATTTTGATTCAGAATATTATCAGCATAATGAATCTGTATCAAAAGGGGGCAAGGATGAATAAGATCATGGTCATATGTCAACAAGAGAAGCTGTGAAGAAAATTCACAAGCGCGTTAATTATCAAGCATCAAATCCGAAAATATGATCATCATCATCGCCAAACAAGTTTGACAAAATCAATATCATCTTGAAGATTCTCTTGAAGATACTGACAAAATTGATATATATTGCTTTACAAGGCATGGATCTTCTTGAAGATATTATCTCAAGTAGAAATATCTACTACTACTATACTGGCAATGATGATGATTATAGATATTATTGCCTTACAAGGATACACCAATCTCAGTTAAAGGGGCAGTATAGCCAAGCCAAATCCTAAAAGAGCTAAATTGAGCAAAATAAAAAAGATCAAGCTGTAAAAAAAAATTTTTTTTTTAAAAAAAAAAATGCTCTCAAAGGATCAAGCTCTAAAAGAGCTGGCCAACTATACATAAGACCTATGAAGATCGCCATTCGGGCAGCGGCGAGGAGTTAGTGGCCCTAAAAAGCCCACGAAGACCATCATGCGCACCCATGCGGGCAGCTTCGAAGTTAAGGATTCAAAGCCTAAAAGGCCATAAATCCGCAAAGACTAGTCACCGTAACTCCCATGCCGTCTGTATAGCTTCCGGCAGTGCCACGGGGAACGGATGAAAATGTCCTCCTGTGAATGGGCTCGACCTTGCAGACGAAGAAAACAGGGGCCGCAGTGTGAGCTTTATGCCAACCGTGCGTAAGACCCTCCAGATCTAGGGTTTGATTTCAGTAGTAACTCGTGAGGAAGGGCTTAAACCTACTCATTGATGGACTGGCGACCCTAGATTTGGTGCCCAAAGGTAGCCTTGCGAGCCCTGCGAACTCTAGAGAGTTACCGTGGCCAACCCTGTGCGTAAAACCAACAGTTCACCGCCCGGTAGCGTCAATGGGCCCCTCTGATGGACCTTGCCGTGAGCTCAAGGCAGTGAAAAGCCCAAAAGCGAACTCTAGAGAGTTACAGTGGCCATCACATAAGACCCATAAATGCTCCACTACTCATGAGCTTAAACTGTGTGTGTGCGCATGCTCCACTACTCATGAGCTTAAACTGTGTGTGGCTAATTAAATTGAAACTTAGTGCCGCCAATTTAAATACTCACATAGAGAATCCTGCACTAACAAAGCATAAAAGGTTTAGAAATTTTAAAGGATATAATGAAATTATTATATAAAGTACGAATATAATTTGATAATGTTAGTATAAATATTATCAACATACAATGAGAAAATGCTATTATAAACATCTCAAAATGCTTTCAAAAAAAAAAATGCCCTCCAAAAAACATGAAAACTAAAATCACATGTTCAAAATTACATGTTTTAAAGATCTTCTGTAATTCCCACTGCTTCCGAATATCTGCGCAAATCTTCTTTCAACTATGCCTAGGTTGTTTCATGTTTAGATTTTTCTTCAAGAATAAGTTTCGCTTGATCAGGGATGCCAGCAAGTTTATTCTCCAGAGAAGCAATCATTCCTTTACTTCGAAGTTGCGCGGATTTTTCAATATTAATAGATTGAACATTCGCCTGTATCCTTTCTTCAACATCTTGAATGATCAAGGCTTTTTCATGATTCCTTCTCTCTAGTTGAGAAATTTCTTCCTTCAGGGCTGCAATACGATCTTGGATAGTCTTATTTTCATCCATATGAATCTTTAATTGATCTTGAAGAATCATATGCTCTTGTTCAAGTCTAGAAATTGATGAAGCTGTCAGAGAGGCTTGTTCTTGAGATGTAACCAGCTGTTTCTTGTACTCTAAAATCTCAGGGGCAATTGTAACGTTCTCTACCGACGCCAGAGAAATTACTGAATCGCGAAACTTGAAGAGTGAATCACGCAAAGGAGATATGTTGAGTCTAGCCATCTTGGCAGAGCTCTCCAAAATCTCTATAGCAACATCCAAATCCAACCATTGATCGGGATTTCTGAAGATATGGATTATTGCTAACAAAGAATGTTTCATCATAAGCATTTTATGAACAGGGATTTTTGCAAAAGATGATACTTCAGAAGTAGTGGCCACAGAATCAGAGCTGGCCACACCACTGCAAGGATGAGTTCCTATAATAAAAGAAGAAAGATATTCAAAATATTATTATGAAATATGTGGTCATGAATGAAGATAATCAGTGCATAAATATGTACCTGTCACCTGGATATGACCTACAGAGGCAGAAGCTCTCTGAGTCATGGAAAGACCGAGTTCCACCATATCAGCAAAAGATGGTGCTCTAGCTTCTGTGCTTGAATCTCTGATAGTCGGAGTTGGCAAATCTGTAGTCTCTGTGGGAAATATGATTCCACGAGCCACTACTCTTGGTACTACCAATGGAACTATAGGTGCTCTTGGTGAAGATACCACAAGAGGACTCGCTGAAGAGACAGCACCTATTTCTACAACTTGAGCGCCTAAAAAAAACGGGGGAGACGCAATGAAAGGGAGATATAAGAATAACATAATAAATTATTAAAATATAGATAGATATGCATGTGGAAATTAAATCTCCTTTACCTGGTGAATACCCATATTCGCCATAATCTAAAGGTTCTTCATTTTCTTCAGCTGCAGGATATTTAGCAGGATCATTCACACCGAGAAGAGTCTTAACGATTGCAGGGGAAGATTCCATCTCGACCTCTTTCGCAGCTGTTTCTTCATCTCCATCAATGTCAACTTCGCCTTCTTCAAAGTCATTATCTTTATCTTCACAGCCGTCGCTATCCTCGCTGTCTTCATATTGTGAAGATTCAGCAGTATCTGACGATGAAGCTGAACTCTCATCTTCCAAAATTTCTTCATCAGCTTCTTCAATGACAACCTGCTTCCCTTTGTAAGAAACGGGTTGACTGCTCTCCGGTACAGGCTCTTGGACTGTAGGAGAAGCGGATGCTTGGCGGGTCCTTTCTGGAAGAACAGGGGATGATGTTTGCAAACGCGTTTTTGATCTAGTCATTGGAGAAGATGGAATAGGACCAAGGGGTTGTGGAGGAGATATGGAAGTACCAATAGCTGGTCCTTCTTGAACCGCTGCAGTCTCTGCAGGAATTGGAGAAGATGTATCAGCATCGTCTGCAGCTTGGTTCGACAAATTCCGACGAGATTTTTCAAATTCTCTCAGAACTCCATGAGCAAACCAGCCATCCAAGGTATTGATAGGCTTGATTTCACGGATGGGGTCTTCCAATGATATCTTCCTACAAATTTCTCTAGGATGAGACGCATGGCTCTTTTCTGGAACATAGCCGATTCCGCTCTCTAAATTTCTGCCCTTCAGCCTGGGCGGATGAAGAAAGATAGAAGAATCCACTGGCAAGCATTTAGTGACCAAGTATGATTGGTGATCCCACCATCGCATCCAGCTATATGATGTACGAACAATGCGATTACAACCTGGAATTATAAAAAGAGATCCTACGCAGCCATTCAGCAGTTGTTTCTATATCATGGCCCAGTTAAGAGGACCAGTTCCATAACAGCGCATTTTTCTAGTAACCAACCCGCAATCCTGAGGTACGGTCTGATCATAACCAAATTGACAAGCAAAGCGACTGGGGTAGTAGGGTTCTCTCCAAAATTCTGTTCCTTCCCGGAGAGGTAAACTGCATGAGCGAATAGAAAAAAAGAAAGCTCTCTCTGCTGCGGTAAGCGTTTCTTGGTCCACCATATCTGTATCTTCAGAGTGGTGATAAAGGCGGAACTGAAAGAAGTTTATCTGGTCATCATCTCGAATTTTATTGGCAACCCACTCATACGCTCTTTTTGCCATCGCTCTTTGCTGAAAGAACCAGAGTGGAAGGTGAGAAGGATGAGTGTATGCTTGCTCTGGAGCTTCAAAAGTCCAAGGAAAATAGACCCCTAGCCATCCTGTGATGTAATGCCAAGAAGTATGTGCGGACGAGGCTCTAAGAATAGGATCTTTCACATGGGTAGCTACCTCTCCAAGGGCCCTATAAATAGAGCATAATACTGGAGGAGCAATGGAGTATTTATGGCCTTCCGCCAAAGCGCCAGCTACAGCGAAGACAGTAGGACGAACAACATCTGACCATTTAGAACTAGGCAATACAACCAAACTCAACCAATAGGCTAAGAAAGCTGCAAGTTCTCCGAAGGAGCTATATTCCGGCCTTCCCTTTATTACGTCTCGAAGCTTTGTCAGTTCCTTGGATTGACAGTCACGAAATCTTCAAAGGAAAAAATAAAGAGAGAGGGTGAATATGCAAAAATTGCCAATATAAGGAGAAAGTTGATTATCAAACTAATAAATACCTGAGGCCTCTGGAAAAATGTGCTAGCCACTGCAATTGTGAAAACTGGGAAATTTACTCATCTCCTTGAACAGTTCAATAGTGTTGAGGCATAAAATAAGCAAGGAAGTGAAGACGAGAAAAAATCAAGAAATCAATTTGAAAGATCAAGAAATCAGCTTCAAGACCACTTTGCGCGGATTCGCGCAAAGTGAAATCCAGACCGCGCAAAGTGAACGGTTTGCGCGGGGGATTATGATGACAGTTTGCGCGGGGACTGATGGTTTGTGCGAGACCGCGCAAAGCATGTCGTTTGCGCGTGTCCGCGCAAAGTATATGACGGTGGGATCAAAAAGGTTGGTTGATTATTTTGTCCCACATCGACCAGCACAGAGATTTCCATTGAAGAAAATGTCTAGAAATACCCCGTTCCTCCTCTCAAAAGGGGTTCGAAGATTTTAGAAGTGAAAGAAAGACGAAAGAGAAGACAGAAGGTGTGGAGTATTGGACTCCTGCACTTTGCGCGACGGCGCACAAAGGAGTATTGGACTCCTGAAGTTTGCGCGGATCCGCGCAAAGCGGTACTGGGTTAATATAGTTTGCGTGGACCCGCGCAAAGCATATTGTTTGCACGGACCCGCGCAAATCGACTGCTGGACAGTCTATAACAGCAATGGGCTGTTATGCTGTAAGAATGGCTAGAGTCTTCAAGTCTTCAGGTTCTTCTTGTTCAGGAGAAAAGGAAGAATCATCGACGAAAAGGCGTGTTCCTCTTAAGTTTCAGGAGATGACTGAAATAGCGTTGTTATGCTGCCGGAATCTCCGTCCTCTTGAAGACTATTGGTCGCGTGTACGTTGGATCGTGCAATTTGGAAAGATTAATAATCCAAATTGAAAAGTGACGATCAAAGAGTTCCAACGTGCTTTTGGGATACCGAACGGTCTTGGAATTAGCCAATTCAGGTCCCATTTGGAAGCTTGTCAAGTTACCATTCTAACTATCTCAAAATAGTCTAAATTCGACCACTGAAGAGAGAGTTTTGAAAGTTAGAATTGGACAAGGAGATGAAGGAAAAATTCAGGACCCACAACTGCGATCCCACTTACGGATGCCCAAATGGTCATGGAATACGACGATTTCAAAAAGGAATGAAAGAGCACTAAATTACCTCTCAGATCACCAAACATCGGCCCAATCTGACACCAAACGATGGTGTTATGCGCATCTCCGTTGGATCGCGCGATTTGAAAAGATTAACAATCGAAATTGCAAAATGACGATTGAAGTGTTCCAACCAGCTTTTGGGATATCGAACGGTCTCAGAATTAGCCAATTCGAGTCCCATTTTGGGAGCTTGTCAAGTTACCATTCCAATGAGATCAAAATAGTCTAAATTCGCCCACTGAAGAGAGAGTTATGAAAGTTACAATTGGACAAGGAGATGAAGTAAAAATTCATGACCTACGACTGTAATCCCACTTATGGATGCCCTAATTGTCTCGAAATACGATGATTTCGATCAGGAATGAAAGTGTACTCAATTACCATTCAGATGACCTGAAATTGACCCAATCCGACGTCAAACGAGGGAGTTATGAGCGTGTACGTTGGATCGTGCAATTTGGAAAGATTAACAATCCAAATTGAAAAGTGACGATCAAAGAGTTCCAACGTGCTTTTGAGATACCGAACGGTCTCGAAATTAGCCAATTCAGGTCCCATTTGGAAGCTTGTTAAGTTACCATTCCAATGATCTAAAAATAGTCTAAATTCGACCACCGAAGAGAGAGTTATGAAAGTTAGAATTGGACAAGGAGATGAAGGAAAAATTCAGGACCCACAACCGCGATCCCACTTACGGATGCCCAAATGGTCATAGAATACGACGATTTCAAAAAGGAATGAAAGAGCACTAAATTATCTCTCAGATCACCAAACATCGGCCCATCCGACACCAAACGAGGGTGTTATGAGCGTCTCCGTTGAATCGCACGATTTGGAAAGATTAAAAATCCAAATTGCAAAATGACGATCGAAGAGTTCCAACGTGCTTTTGGGATATCGAACGGTCTCAGAATTAGCCAATTCGGGTCCCATTTTGGAAGCTTGTCAAGTTACCATTCCAATGAGATCAAAATAGTCTAAATTCGACCACTGAAGAGAGAGTTATGAAAGTTACAATTGGACAAGGAGATGAAGGAAAATTCATGACCCACGACTGCTATCCACTTACGGATGCCCAAATGGTCTCAGAACAAGACGATTTCGATCAGGAATGAAAGGGCACTAAATTACGTTTCAGATGACCAAAAATCGACCCAATTTGACCTCAAATAAGGCAGTTATGAGCGTGTACGTTGGATCGTGCGATTTGGAAAGATTAACAATCCAAATTGCAAAGTGACGATCAAAGAGTTCCAATGTGCTTTTGGGGTATCGAACGGACTCAGAATTAGCCAATTGAGGTCCCATTTGGAAGCTTGTCAAGTTACCATTCCAATAAGCTCAAAATAGTCTAAATTCGACCACCAAAGAGAGAATTATGAAAGTTAGAATTGGACAGAAAGATGAAGGAAAAATTCAGGACCCACAACTGGGATCCCACTTACTAATGCCCAAATGGTCTCAGAGTACGACGTTTTCAATAAGGAATGAAAGAGAACTAAATTTCTCTCAGATCACCAAACTTCGTCCCAATCTGACACCAAACGATGATGTTATGCGCATCTCCGTTAGATCGCGCGATTTGAAAAGATTAACAATCGAAATTGCAAAATGACGATCGAAGTGTTCCAACCAGCTTTTGGGATATCGAACGGTCTCAGAATTAGCCAATTCGGGACCCATTTTGGGAGCTTGTCAAGTTACCATTCCAATAAACTCAAAATAGTCTAAATTCGACCACTGAAGAGAGAGTTATGAAAGTTACAATTGGACAAGGAGATGAAGGAAAAATTCATGACCCACGACTGCTATCCACTTACGGATGCCCAAATGATCTCGGAATAAGACGATTTCGATCAGGAATAAAAGAGCACTAAATTACCTTTCAGATGACCAAAAATCGACCCAATCTGACCTCAAATGAGGGAGTTATGAGCGTGTACGTTGGATCGTGCGATTGGGAAAGATTAACAATCCAAATTGCAAAGTGACGATCAAAGAGTTCCAACGTGCTTTTGGGGTATCGAACGGACTCAGAATTAGCCAATTCAGGTCCCATTTGGAAGCTTGTCAAGTAACCATTCCAATGAGCTCAAAATAGTCTAAATTCGACCACCGAAGAGAGAATTATGAAAGTTAGAATTGGACAGAAAGATGAAGGAAAAATTCAGGACCCACAACTAGGATCCCACTTACTAATGCCTAAATGGTCTCAGAGTACGACGTTTTCAATAAGGAATGAAAGAGCACTAAATTTCCTCTCAGATCACCAAACATCAGCCCAATCTGACACCAAACGATGGTGTTATGCGCATCTCCGTTGGATCGCGCGATTTGAAAGGATTAACAATCGAAATTGCAAAATGACGATCGAAGTGTTCCAACCAGCTTTTGGGATATCGAACGGTCTCAGAATTAGCCAATTCGGGTCCCATTTGGAAGCTTGTCAAGTTACCATTCCAATGAGCTCAAAATAGTCTAAATTCGCCCACTGAAGAGAGAGTTATGAAAGTTACAATTGGACAAGGAGATGAAGTAAAAATTCAGGACCCACGACTGTAATCCCACTTACGGTTGCCCTAATTGTCTCGGAATACGACGATTTCGATCAGGAATGAAAGTGTACTCAATTACCATTCAGATGACCAGAAATTGACCCAATCCGACGTCAAACGAGGGAGTTATGAGCGTTTACGTTGGATCGTGCAATTTGGAAAGATTAACAATCCAAATTGAAAAGTGACGATCAAAGAGTTCCAACGTGCTTTTGGGATACCGAGCGGTCTCGGAATTAGCCAATTCAGGTCCCATTTGGAAGCTTGTCAAGTTACCATTCCAATGATCTCAAAATAGTTTAATTTCGACCACTGATGAGAGAGTTATGAAAGTTAGAATTGGACAAGGAGATGAAAGAAAAATTCAGGACCCACAATTGCGATCCCACTTACCGATGCCCAAATGGTCATGGAATACGACAATTTCAAAAAGGAATGAAAGAGCACTAGATTACCTCTCAGATCACCAAACATCGGCCCAATCCGACACCAAACGAGGGTGTTATGAGCGTCTCCGTTGGATCGCACGATTTGGAAAGATTAACAATCCAAATTACAAAATGACGATCGAAGAGTTGCAACGTGCTTTTGGTATATCGAACGATCTTAGATTTAGCCAATTCGGGTCCCATTTTGGGAGCTTGTCAAGTTACCATTCCAATGAGCTCAAAATAGTATAAATTCGACCACTGAAGAGAGAGTTATGAAAGTTACAATTGGACAAGGAGATGAAGGAAAAATTCATGACCCACGACTGCTATCTCCTTACGGATGCCCAAATGGTCTCGGAATAAGACGATTTCGATCAGGAATGAAAGAGCACTAAATTACCTTTCAGATGACCAAAAATCGACCCAATCTGACCTCAAATGAGGGAGTTATGAGCGTGTACGTTGGATCGTGCGATTTGGAAAGATTAACAATCCAAATTGCAAAGTGACGATCAAAGAGTTCCAACGTGCTTTTGGGGTATCGAACGGACTCAGAATTAGCCAATTCAGGTCCCATTTGGAAGCTTGTCAAGTAACCATTCCAATGAGCTCAAAATAGTCTAAATTCGACCACCAAAGAGAGAATTATGAAAGTTAGAATTGGACAGAAAGATGAAGGAAAAATTCAGGACCCACAACTGGGATCCCACTTACTAATGCCTAAATGGTCTCAGAGTACGACGTTTTCAATAAGGAATGAAAGAGCACTAAATTTCCTCTCAGATCACCAAATATCGGCCCAATCTGACACCAAACGATGGTGTTATGCGCATCTCCGTTGGATCGCGCGATTTGAAAGGATTAACAATCGAAATTGCAAAATGACGATCGAAGTGTTCCAACCAGCTTTTGGGATATCGAACGGTCTTAGAATTAGCCAATTCGGGCCCCATTTGGAAGCTTGTTGAAGTTACCATTCCAATGAGCTCAAAATAGTCTAAATTCGCCCACTGAAGAGAGAGTTATGAAAGTTACAATTGGACAAGGAGTTGAAGTAAAAATTCAGGACCCACGACTGTAATCCTACTTACGGATGCGCTAATTGTCTCGGAATATGACGATTTCGATCAGGAATGAAAGTGTACTCAATTACCATTCAGATGACCAGAAATTGACCTAATCCGACGTCAAACGAGGGAGTTATGAGCGTGTACGTTGGATCGTGCAATTTGGAAAGATTAACAATCCAAATTGAAAAGTGACGATCAAAGAGTTCCAACGTGCTTTTGGGATACCGAACGGTCTCGGAATTGGCCAATTCAGGTCCCATTTGGAAGCTTGTCAAGTTACCATTCCAACTATCTCAAAATAGTCTAAATTCGACCACTGAAGAGAGAGTTATGAAAGTTAGAATTGGACAAGGAGATGAAGGAGAAATTCAGGACCCACAACTGCGATCCCACTTACGGATGCCCAAATGGTCATGGAATACGAAGATTTCAAAAAGGAACGATAGAGCAGTAAATTACCTCTCAGATCACCAAACATCGGCCCAATCCGACACCAAACGTGGGTGTTATGAGCGTCTCCGTTCGATCGCACGATTTGGAAAGATTAACAATCCAAATTGTAAAATGACGATCGAAGTGTTCCAACGTGCTTTTGGGATATCGAACGGTCGCAGAATTAGCCAATTCGGGTCCCATTTTGGGAGCTTGTCTAGTTACCATTCCAATGAGCTCAAAATAGTCTAAATTCGACCACTGAAGAGAGAGTTATGAAAGTTACAATTGGACAAGGAGATGAAGGAAAAATTCATGACCCACGACTGCTATCCACTTACGGATGCCCAAATGGTCTGGGAATAAGACGATTTCGATCAGGAATGAAAGAGCACTAAATTACCTTTCAGATGACCAAAAATCGACCCAATCTGACCTCAAATGAGGGAGTTATGAGCGAGTACGTTGGATCGTGCGATTTGGAAAGATTAACTATCCAAATTGCAAAGTGACGATCAAAGAGTTCCAATGTGCTTTTGGGGTATCGAACGGACTCAGAATTAGCCAATTCAGGTCCCATTTGGAAGCTTGTCAAGTTACCATTCCAATGAGCTCAAAATAGTCTAAATTCGACCACCGAAGAGAGAATTATGAAAGTTAGAATCGGACAGAAAGATGAAGGAAAAATTCAGGACCCACAACTGGGATCCCACTTACTAATGCCCAAATGGTCTCAGAGTACGACGTTTTCAATAAGGAATGAAAGAGAACTAAATTTTCTCTCAGATCACCAAACTTCGTCCCAATCTGACACCAAACGATGGTGTTATGCGCATCTCCGTTAGATCGCGCGATTTGAAAAGATTAACAATTGAAATTGCAAAATGACGATCGAAGTGTTCCATCCAGCTTTTGGGATATCGAACGGTCTCAGAATTAGCCAATTCGGGACCCATTTTGGGAGCTTGTCAAGTTACCATTCCAATTAGCTCAAAATAGTCTAAATTCGACCACTGAAGAGAGAGTTATGAAAGTTACAATTGGACAAGGAGATGAAGGAAAAATTCATGACCTACGACTGCTATCCACCTACGGATGCCCAAATGGTCTGGGAATCAGATGATTTCGATCAGGAATGAAAGAGCACTAAATTACCTTTCAGATGACCAAAAATCGACCCAATTTGACCTTAAAAGAGGGAGTTATGAGCGTGTACGTTGGATCGTGCGATTGGGAAAGATTAACAATCCAAATTGCAAAGTGACGATCAAAGAGTTCCAACGTGCTTTTGGGGTATCGAACGGACTCAGAATTAGCCAATTCAGGTCCCATTTGGAAGCTTGTCAAGTAACCATCCCAATGAGCTCAAAATAGTCTAAATTCGACCACCGAAGAGAGAATTATGAAAGTTAGAATTGGACAGAAAGATGAAGGAAAAATTCAGGACCCGCAACTGGGATCCCACTTACTAATGCCCAAATGGTCTCAGAGTACGACGTTTTCAATAAGGAATGAAAGAGCACTAAATTACCTCTCAGATCACCAAACATCGGCCCAATCTGACACCAAACGATGGTGTTATGCACATCTCCGTTGGATCGAGCGATTTGAAAGGATTAACAATCGAAATTGCAAAATGAGGATTGAAGTGTTCCAACGAGCTTTTAGGATATCGAACGGTCTCAGAATTAGCCAATTCGGGTCCCATTTGGAAGCTTGTCAAGTTACCATTCCAATGAGCTCAAAATAGTCTAAATTCGCCCACTGAAGAGAGAGTTATGAAAGTTACAATTGGACAAGGAGATGAAGGAAAAATTCATGACCCACGACTGCTATCCACTTACGGATGCCCAAATGGTCTGGGAATAAGATGATTTCGATCAGGAATAAAAGAGCACTAAATTACCTTTCAGATGACCAAAAATCGACCCAATTTGACCTTAAAAGAGGGAGTTATGAGCGTGTACGTTGGATCGTGCGATTGGGAAAGATTAACAATCCAAATTGCAAAGTGACGATCAAAGAGTTCCAACGTGCTTTTGGGGTATCGAACGGACTCAGAATTAGCCAATTCAGGTCCCATTTGGAAGCTTGTCAAGTAACCATCCCAATGAGCTCAAAATAGTCTAAATTCGACCACCGAAGAGAGAATTATGAAAGTTAGAATGGACAGAAAGATGAAGGAAAATTCAGGACCGGCAACTGGGATCCCACTTACTAATGCCAAATGGTCTCAGAGTACGACGTTTTCAATAAGGAATGAAAGAGCACTAAATTACCTCTCAGATCACCAAACATCGGCCCAATCTGACACCAAACGATGGTGTTATGCGCATCTCCGTTGGATCGAGCGATTTGAAAGGATTAACAATCGAAATTGCAAAATGAGGATTGAAGTGTTCCAACGAGCTTTAGGATATCGAAACGGTCTCAGAATTAGCCAATTCGGGTCCCATTTGGAAGCTTGTCAAATTACCATTCCAATGAGCTCAAATAGTCTAAATTCGCCCACTGAAGAGAGAGTTATGAAAGTTACAATTGGGACAAGGAGATGAAGGAAAAATTCATGACCCACGACTGCTATCCACTTACGGATGCCCAAATGATCTCGGAATACGACGATTTCGATCAGGAATTAAAGTGTACTCAATTACCATTCAGATGACCAGAAATTGACCCAATCCGACGTCAAACGAGGGAGTTATTAGCGTTTATGTGGATCATGCAATTTGGAAAGATTAACAATCCAAATTGAAAAGTACGATCAAAGAGTTCCAACGTACTTTTGGGATTACGAAGGGTCTCGGAATTAGCCAATCAGGGCCCATTTGGAAGCTTGTCAAGTTACCATTCCAATGATCTCAAAATAGTTTAATTTCGACCACTGATGAGAGAGTTATGAAAGTTAGAATTGGACACGGAGATGAAGGAAAATTCATGACCACACACTGCTATCCACTTACGGATGCCCAATGGTAATGGAATACGACGATTTCAAAAAGGCATGAAAGAGCACTAAATTACCTCTCAGATCCCAAAACATCGGCCAATCCGACACCAACGAGGGTGTTATGAGCGTCTCCGTTGGATCGCACGATTTGGAAAGATTAACAATCCAAATTGCAAAATGACGATCGAAGAGTTGCAACGTGCTTTTGGGATACGAACGGTCTCAGAATAGCCAATTCGGGTTCCATTTGGGAGCTTGTCAAGTTACCATTCCAATGAGCTCAAAAAATAGTCTAAATCGACCAATGAAGAGAGAGTTATGAAAGTTACAATTGGACAAGGAGATGAAGGAAAAATTCAAGACCCACGACTGCTATCCCACTTACGGATGCCCAAATGTCTCAGAATAAGACGATTTCGATCAGGATTGGAAGAGCACTAAATTACCTTTCAGATGACCAAAAATCGACCCCAATCTGACCTCAAATGAGGGAGTTATGAGCGTGTACGTTGGATCGTGCGATTTGGAAAATAACATCCAAATGTAAAGTGACGATCAAAGAGTTCCAACGTGCTTTTGGGGATCGAACGGACTCAGAATTAGCCAATTCAGGTCCCATTTGGAAGCTTGTCAAGTAACCATTCCAATGAACTCAAAATAGTCTAAATTCGACCACGAAGAGAGAATTATGAAAGTTAGAATTGGACAAAAGATGAAGGAAAAATTCAGGACCCACAACTGGGATCCCACTTACTAATGCCCCAAATGGTCAAAGTACGACGTTTTCAATAAGGATGAAAGAGCACTAAATTTACCTCTCAGATCTCACCAAACATCGGCCCAATCTGACACCAAACGATGGTGTTATGCGCATCTCCATTGGATCGCGCGATTTGAAAGGATTAACAATCGAAATTGCAAAATGACGATCGAAGTGTTTCCAAAGCTTTTGAGATATCGAACGGTCTCAGAATTAGCCAATTTGGGTACCATTTGGGGAGCTTGTCAAATTACCATTCCAATAAGCTCAAAATAGTCTAAAATTCGACCACTGAAGAGAGGAGTATGAAAAAGTTACTATTGGACAAGGAGATGAAGGAAAAATTCATGACCACGACTGCTATCCACTTAGATGCCCAAAATGGTCTGGGAATAAGATGATTTCGATCAGGAATAAAGAGCACTAAATTACTTTCAGATGAACCAAAATCGACCAATCTGACCTCAATGAGGGAGTTATGAACGTGTACATTGGATCGTGCGATTTGGAAATATTAACCATCCAAATGATTTCCATCATGCTTTTGGGGTATCGAACGGACTCAGAATTAGCCAATTCAGGTCCATTTGAATTCTTCTCAAGGTACCATTCCAATGAGCTCAAAATACTCTAAATTCGACCACCGAATGGGGAATTATGAAAGTTAGAATTGGACAGAAAGATGAAGGAAAAATTCAAGACCCACAACTGGGATCCCACTTACTAATGCCCAAATGGTCTCAGAGTACGACGTTTTCAATAAGGAATGAAAGAACACTAAATTACCTCTCAGATCACCAAACATCGGCCCAATCTGACACCAAACGATGGTGTTATGCGCATCTCCGTTGGATCGCGCGATTTAAAAGGATTAACAATTGAAATTGCAAAATGACGATCGAAGTGTTCCAACGAGCTTTTGGGATATCGAACGGTCTCAGAATTAGCCAATTCGGGTCCCATTTGGAAGCTTGTCAAGTTACCATTCCAATGAGCTCAAAATAGTATAAATTCGCCCACTGAAGAGAGAGTTATGAAAGTTACAATTGGACAAGGAGATGAAGTAAAAATTCAGGACCCACGACTGTAATCCCACTTACAGTTGCCCTAATTGTCTCGGAATACGACGATTTCGATCAGGAATGAAAGTGTACTCAATTACCATTCAGATGACCAGAAATTGACCCAATCCAACGTCAAACGAGGGAGTTATGTTATGAGCGTGTATGTTGGGTGTGCAATTTGGAAAGATTACAATCCAAATTGAAAAGTGACGATCAAGAGTTCCAACGTGCTTTTGGGATACAGAAGGTCTCCGGAATTAGCCAATTCAGGTCCCATTTGGAAGCTTGTCAAGTTACCATTCCAATGATCTCAAAATAGTCTAAATTCGACCACCGAAGTGAGAGTTATGAAAGATAGAATTGGACAAGGAGATGAAGGAAAATTCAGGAGGCCCAACTGTGATCCCACTTACGGATGCCCAAATGGTCATAGAATACAATGATTTCAAAAAGGAATGAAAGATCACTAAATTATCTCTCAAATCACCAAACATCGGCCCAATCCGACACCAAACGAGGGTGTTTTGAGCGTCTCCATTGGATCGCACGATTTGGAAAGATTAACAATCCAAATTACAAAATGACGATCGAAGAGTTGCAACGTGCTTTTGGTATATCGAACGATCTCAGAATTAGCCAATTCGGGTCCTATTTTGGGAGCTCGTCTAGTTACCATTCCAATGAGCTCAAAATAGTCTAAATTCGACCACTGAAGAGAGAGTTATGACAGTTACAATTGGACAAGGAGATGAAGGAAAAATTCGTGACCCACGACTGCTATCCACTTACGGATGCCCAAATGGTCTCGGAATAAGACGATTTGATCAGGAATGAAAGAGCACTAAATTACCTTTCAGATGACCAAAAATCGACCCAATCTGACCTCAAATGAGGGAGTATGAGCGTGTACGTTGGATCGTGCGATTTGGAAAGATTAACAATCCAATTGCAAAGTGACGATCAAAGAGTTCCAACGTGCTTTTGGGGTATCGAACGGACTCAGAATTAGCCAATTCAGGTCCATTTGGAAGCTTGTCAAGTAACCATTCCAATGAGCTCAAAATAGTCTAAATTCGACCACCGAAGAAGAGAGAATTATGAAAGTTAGAATTGGACAGAAAGATGAAGGAAAAATTCAGGACCCACAACTGGGATCCCACTTACTAATGCCCAAATGGTCTCAAAGTACGACGTTTTCAATAAGGAATGAAAGAGCACTAAATTACCTCTCAGATCACCAAACATCGGCCCAATCTGACACCAAACGATGGTGTGTTATGCGCATCTCCGTTGGATCGCGCGATTTGAAAGATTAACAATCGAAATTGCAAAATGACGATCGAAGTGTTCCAACCAGCTTTTGAGATATGGAACGGTCTCAGAATTAGCCAATTCGGGTACCATTTTGGGAGCTTGTCAAGTTACCATTCCAATGAGCTCAAAATAGTCTAAATTCGACCACTGAAGAGAGAGTTATGAAAGTTACAATTGGACAGAAAGATGAAGGAAAAATTCAGGACCCACAACTGCGATCCCACTTACGGATGCCCAAATGGTCATAGAATACGACGATTTCAAAAAGGAATGAAAGAGCACTAAATTATCTCTCAGATCACCAAACATCGGCCCAATCCGACACCAAACGTGGGTGTTATGAGCGTCTCCATTGGATCGCACGATTTGTAATGATTAACAATCCAAATTGCAAAATGACGATCGAAGAGTTCTAACGCGCTTTTGTGATATCGAACGGTCTCAGAATTAGCCAATTCGGGTCCCATTTTGGGAGCTCGTCTAGTTACCATTCCAATGAGCTCAAAATAGTCTAAATTCGACCACTGAAGAGAGAGTTATGAAAGTTACAATTGGACAAGGAGATGAAGGAAAAATTCATGACCCACGACTGCTATCCACTTACGGATGCCCAAATGGTCTCGGAATAAGACGATTTCAATCAGGAATGAAAGAGCACTAAATTACGTTTCAGATGACCAAAAAGCAACCCAATTTGACCTCAAATGAGGAGTAGTTATGAGCGTGACGTTGGATCGTGCGATTTGGAAAGATTAACAATCCAAATTGCAAAGTGACGATCAAAGAGTTCCAATGTGCTTTTGGGGTATCGAACGGACTCAGAATTAGCTAATTCAGGTCCCCTTTAAAGCTTGTCATGTTACCATTCTAATGAGCTCAAAATAGTCTAAATTCAACCACCGAAGAGAGAATATGAAAGCTAGAATTGGACAGAAAGATGAAGGAAAATTTTAGGACCCACAACTGGGATCCCACTTATTAATGCCCAAATGGGCTCAGAGTACGAAGAAGTTTTCCATAAGGAATGAAAGAAAGAGCACAAAATTACCTCTAAGATCACCAAACATCGGCCCAATCGGCCCAATCTGACACCAAACGATGGTGTTATGCGCATCTCCGTTGGATCGCGCGATTTAAAAAGATTAACAATCGAAATTGCAAAATGACGATCGAAGTGTTTAACTAGCTTTTGGGATATCGAACGGTCTCAGAATTAGCCAATTCGGGTCCCATTTTGGGGCTTGTCAAGTACCATTCCAATGAGCTCAAAATAGTCTAAATTCGACCACTGAAGAGAGTTTATGAAAGTTACAATTGAACAAGGAGATGATGGAAAAATTCATGACCCACGACTGCTATCCACTTACGGATGCCCAAATGGTCTCGGAATATGACGATTCGATCAGGAATGAAAGAGCACTAAATTACTTTCAGATGACCAAAAATCGACCCAATCTGACCTCAAATGAGTGAGTTATGAGCGTGTACATTGGATCGTGCGATTTGGAAAGATTAACAATCCAAAATTGTAAAGTGACGATCAAAGACTTCCAATGTGCTTTTGGGGTATCGAACAGACTCAGAATTAGCCAATTCAGGTCCCATTTGGAAGCTTGTCAAGTTACCATTCCAATGAGCTCAAATAGTCTAAATTCGACCACCGAAGAGAGAATTATGAAAGTTAGAATTGGACAGAAAGATGAAGGAAAATTCAGGACCCACAACTGCGATCCCACTTACGGATGCCCAAATGGTCATAGAATACGACGATTCAAAAAGGAATGAAAGAGCACACTAAATTATCTCTCAGATCAAAAACGGCCCAATCCGACACCAAAGTGGGTGTTATGAGCGTCTCCATTGGATCGCACGATTTGGAATGATTAACAATCAAATTGCAAAATGACGATCGAAGAGTTCTACCGTGCTTTTGGGATATCGAACGGTCTCAGAATTAGACAAATTCGGGTCCCATTTTTGGGAGCTCGTCTAGTTACCATTCCAATGAGCTCAAAATAGTCTAAATTCGACCACTGGAAGAGAGTTATGAAAGTTACAATTGGACAAGGAGATGAAGGAAAAATTCATGACCCAACGACTGCTATCCACTTACGGATGCCCAAATGGTCTCGGAATAAGACGATT
>JAJHSJ010000008.1:39553024-39753024 GCA_021015155.1 Magnolia officinalis
TCGTCGTATTCCAAGACCATTGGGCATCTTTATGTTGGATCGCAGTCGTCATTCCTGAATGTTTCTTTCATCTTCTTGTCCAATAGTAACCCTCATAACTCTCTCTTCGGAGGTCGAATTTAGAGTATTTCAGGTCATAGAATGTTAGCTTATCAAGCTTCCAAATGGGACCAAAATATACCTAATTCAGAAAACCGTTCGATATCACAAAAGCGCATTGGACCTCTTTCATCGCATTTTTCAAATGGATTGTTAATATTTCAGAATTGTGCGATCCAACCGAGAGGCCGTAACTCCATCATTGGATGTCGGATTGGGTCAATTTAGTCTTTTGAAATTGTACGATCTAACGTAGACACCTATAACTCCATCATTCAATGTCGGATCGGGTCGATTTTTTGGTCATTTGAATGGTACTTTCATTCTTGAGTGGTATTTTCGTATTCCGAGACCATTTTGAGCATTTTAAGTTGGATCGCAGCCGTCGGTGCGATTGTTTCCTTCATCTTTTGTCCAATAGTAACCCTCATAACTCTCTCTTCAGAGGTTGAATTTGGATAATTTCAGGTCATTGGAATTGTAACTTGTCAAGCTTCCAAGTGGGACCAAAATTGCCTAATTCAGAGACCGTTCGATATCACAAAAGCACGTTGGAACACTTCGATCGTCATTTTTCAATATGGATTGTCAATCTTTCAAAATTGCGTGATCCAATGTAGACGCCTATAACTCCATCATTTGATGTCAGATTGGGTCATTTTTGGTCATCTGAATGGTAATTAGTACTCTTTTCATTCTTGATTGGTATTGTCGTATTCCGAGCCATTTGGGCATCTTAAAGTTGGATTGCTGTCGTCGGTCCTGATGTTTCCTTCATCTTCTTGTCCAATAGTAACCCTCATACCTCTCTCTTCAGAGGTCGAATTTATAGTATTTCAGGTCATTAGAATGGTAACTTATCATGCTTCCAAAGGGACCAAAATTGCCTAATTCAGAGACGTTTCGATGTCATAAAGCCCCCGTTGGACCTCTTCGATCGTCATTTTTCAATTGGTTGATGCCCTAATATTCATCATTTGATGTCTGATTGGGTCGATTTTTGGTCATCTGAATGGTACTTTAGTGCTCTTTCATTCTTGGCTGGTATTGTCGTTTCCTCCGCGACCATTTGGGCATCCTAATGTTGGATCGCACCATCTTCCTGAATGTTTCTTTTCATCTTCTTGTCCAATAGTAACCCTCATAACTCTCTCTTCAGAGGTCGAATTAGAGTATTTCATGTCATTGGAATCGTAACTTATTAAGCTTCCAATTGGACCCCAATTGCCTAATAAGAAACCGTTCGATCTCAAAAAGCGCGTTGGACCTTTTTAATCGTCATTTTTCAAAATGGATGTTAATATTTCAATTGCGCGATGCAACCGAGACGCACTAACTCCATCATTTGATGTCAGATTGGATCGATTTTAGTCATCTGAATGGTACTTTATAGCTCTTTCTTTCTTGACTGGTATCATCGTATTCCGAGACGATTTGGGCATCTTTAAGTTGGATTCAGTCGTCGGTCCTGAATGTTTTCTTTCATCAGTAACCCTCATAACTCTCTCTCTCTCTCGAGGTCGATTTAGACTATTTTAGGTCATTGGAATGTTGCTTGTCATGCTTCCAAATGGGACCAAAATTGCCTAATTCAGAGACCGTTAGATATACAAAAGCACGATCAAACTCTTCGATCGTCATTTTTACAATATGATGTTAATCTTTTTTTTTTCCAAATTGGGTGATCCAACGGAGACGCGTATAACTCCATCTTTTGATGTCGGATTGGGTCGATTTTTGGTCATCTAAATGGAACTTTAGTGCTCTTTCATTCTTGACTGGCATTGTCATATTCCGAGACCATTTGGGCATCTTTAAGTTGGATCGCAGTCGTCGATCCTGAATGTTTCCTTCATCTTCTGTCCATAGTAACCCTCATAACTCTCTCTTCAGAGGTCGAATTTAGAGTATTTAGGTCATTAGAATTGTAACTTGTCAAGTTCAAATGGACCAATTGCGTAACTTCGTCAAGTTGGACTCAAATTATTGTCCTAATTCAGAACCGCTCGATATCACAAAAGCACGTTGGAACTCTTCCACACATTTTTCAATATCTATGGTTAATCTTTTGAATTATACTATCCAACGTAGACGCCTACAACTCCATCATTTGATGTCGGATTGGGTCGATTTTGGTCATTTTGAATGGTACTTTAGTGCTGTTTCATTCTGTGTGTATTTTCGTATTCCGAGACCATTTGGTCATGTTTAAGTTGGATCACAGTCGTCGGTCCTGAATGTTCCTTTATCTTCTTGTCCAATAGTAACCCTCATAACTCCTCTTCAGCAGTCGAATTTAGAGTATTTCGGGTCATGGAATGATAACTTATCATGCTTCTAAATTGGTGGTCAAAATTGCCAATATTTCATAATTGCGCGATGCAATCGTACGGCTATAACTCCATCATTTGACGTCGGATTGGGTCTATTTTAGTCATCTGAGGTACTTTAGTGCTCTTTCTTTCTTGATTGGTATCGTCGTATTCCAGGACGATTTGGGCATCTTTAAGTTGGATCGCAGTCGTCGGTCCTGAATGTTTCTTTCATCAGTAAACCCTCATACCTCTCTCTTCAGAGGTCGATTTAGACTATTTCAGTTCATTGGAATGGTTTCTTGTCATGCTTCCAAATAGGACCAAAATTGCCTAATTTAGAGACCGTTCGATATCACAAAAGCACGTTGGAACTCTTTGATCGTCATTTTTCAATATGGATTGTTAATCTTTCTAAATTGTGTGATCCCACGGAGACGTCTATAACCCCATCATTTGATGTCGGATTGGGTCGATTTTTGGTCATCTAATGGTACTTTAGCGCTCTTTCGTTCTTGAGTGTATTTTCGTATTCCGAGACCATTTGGGATGTTTAGTTGGTCGCGGCCGTCGTCCTGAATGTTTCCCTCATCTTCTTGTCCAATAGTAACCCTCATAACTCTCTCTTCAGAAGTCGAATTTTGAGTATTTCAGGTCATTGGAATTGCAACTTGTCAAGCTTCTAAATCGGAACAAATTGCTAAATTCAGAGACGTTCGATATCACAAAAACACATTGGAACTCTTCGATCGTCATTTTTCATATGGACTGTCAATCTTTCCAAATTGAGTGATCCAACGGAGACGCCTATAAACTCCATCATTTGATGTCAGATTGGGTCGATTTTTGGTCATCTGAATGGTACCTTAGTACTCTTTCATTCTTGATTGCTATTGTCATATTCCGAGACCATTTGGGCATCTTAAGTTGGATTGCTGTCGTCGGTCCTGAATGGTTCCTTCATCTTTGTCCATAGTAACCTCATAACTCTCTCTTCAGAGGTCGAATTTATAGTATTTCAGGTCATTAGAATGGTAACTTATGAAGCTTCCAAATGGGACCTAATTGCCTAATTCAGAGACCGTTCGATGTCATAAAAGCGCGTTGGACCTCTTTGATCGTCATTTTTCAAAATGGATTGTTAATATTCGAATTGCGCGATGCAAACGAGACGCACATAACTCCATCATTTGATGTCAGATTGGGTCGATTTTAGTCATCTGAATGGTACTTTATATCTCTTTCTTTCTTCACTGGTATCATCGTATTCCGAGACATTTGGGCATCTTTAAGTTGGATCGCAGTCGTCGGTCCTGAATGTTTCTTTCATCATCAGTACCCCTCATAACTCTCTCTCTCTCAGAGGTCGAATTAGACTATTTTTGGTCATTGGAATGGTTACTTATATCATGCTTCCAAATGGGACCAAAATTGCCTAATTCAGAGACCGTTCGATATCACAAAAGCACGATCAAACTCTTCGACTGTCATTTTACAATATGGATTGTTAATCTTTCCAAATTGGGTGATCCAACGGAGACGCGTACAACTCCATCTTTTGATGTCGGATTGGGTCAATTTTTGGTCATCTAAATGGTACTTTAGTGCTCTTTCATTCTTGACTGGTATCATCATATTCCGAGACCATTTGGGCATCTTTAAGTTGGCTCGCAGTCGTCGGTCCTGAATGTTTCCTTCATCTTCTTGTCCAATAGTAACCCTCATAACTCTCTCTCAGAGGTCGAATTTAGAGTATTTCAGGTCATTGGATTGTAACTTGTCAAGTTTTCAATGGGACAAAATTGCCTAATTCAGAGACTGCTCGATATACAAAAGCACGTTGGAACTCTTCCATCGTCATTTTTCAATATCTATTGTTAATCTTTTTGAATTGTACGATCCAACGTAGACACCTATACCTCCATCATTTAATGTCGGATTGGGTCTATTTTGGTCATTTGAATGGTACTTTAGTGCTCTTTCTTTCTTGAGTGGTATTTTCGTATTCTGCGACCATTTGGGCATGTTTAAGTTGGATCGCAGCCGTCGGTCCTAAATGTTTCCTTCATCTCTTGTCGAATAGTAACCCTTATAACTCTCTCTTCAGAGGTTGAATTTATAGTATTTCAGGTCATTGGAATTGTAACATGTCAAAGCTTCCAAATGGGACAAAATTGCTTAATTCAAAGACCGTTCGATATCACAAAAGCACGTTGGAACTCTTCGATCGTCATTTTTCATATGGATTGTTAATCTTTCCAAATTGCGTGATCCAATGGAGACGCCTATAACTCCATCATTTGACATCGGATTGGGTCGATTGTTGGTCATCTGAATGGTACTTTAGCGCTCTTTCATTCTTGACTGGTATCGTTGTATTCTGAGACCATTTGGGCATCTTTAAGTTGGATCGTAGTGGTCGTTCCTGAATGTTTCTTTCATCTTCTTGTCCAATAGTAACCCTCATAACTATCTCTTCAGAGGTTGAATTTAGAGTATTTCAGGTCATTGGAATGGTAACTTATCAAGCTTCCAAATGGGACCAAAATTGCCTAATTCAGAGACCGTTTGATGTCTTAAAAGCGCGTTGGACCTCTTCGATCGTCATTTTTCAAAATTGATTTTTAAACTTTCGTAATTGCGCGATCCAACGGAGATGCCGTAACTCCATCATTTGATGTCGGATTGGGTCAATTTTTTGGTCATCTGAATGGTACTTTAGTGCTCTTTCTTTCTTGACTGGTATCCTCGTATTCTAGACCATTTGGGCATCTTTAATTTGCATCGCGGTCGCCGGTCCCTGAATGTTTCCTTCATCTTCTTGTTCAATATTAACCCTTATAACTCTCTCTTCAGAGTCGAATTTAGAGTATTTCAGGTCATTGGAATGTAACTTATTAAGCTCCCTAATGGGACCAAATTGCCTACTTCAGAGACCATTCGAAATCACGAAAGCGCGTTGGACTCTTCGATCGTCATTTTTCAAAATTATTGTTAATCTTTCATAATTGCGTGATCCAACGGAGACGCCTATAACTCCATCATTTGACGTCGGATTGGGTCGATTTTGGTCATCTGAATGGTACTTCGTGCTCTTTCTTTCTTGACTGGTATCCTCAAATTCTGAGACCATTTGGACATCTTTAGTTGGATCGGAGTCGGAGTCGTCGTCCTAAATGTTTCCTTCATCTTCTTGTTCAATAGCAATCCTCAGACTCTCTCTTCAGAGGTCAAATTTAGAGTATTGCTTGTCATTGGAATTATAACTTGTCAAGCTTTCAAATGGGACCAAAATTGCATAATTCGGAGACTGTTCGATATCACAAAAGTACGTTGGACACTTCGATCGTCATATTTCAATATGTATTATTAATCTTTCGAATTGCGCGATCCAACGTAGACGCCTATAACTTAAACTCATCATTTGATGTCGGATTGGGTCAATCTTTGGTCAATTAATGGTACTTTAGTGCTCTTTCATTCTTGACTGGTATCGTCATATTTCGAGACCATTTGGGCATCTCATAGTGTGGATCGCTGTCGTTGGTCCTGAATGTTTCCTTCATCTTCTCGTCCATAGTAACTCTCATAACTCTCTCTTCAGAGGTCAATTCAGAGTATTTCAAGTCATTGGAATTATAACTTGTCAAGCTTTCAAATGGGACCAAAATTGTATAATTCAGAGACCGTTCGATATCACAAAAGCACGTTGGAACAGTTCGATCGTCATTTTTCAATATGTATTGTTAATCTTTCGAAATTGCGTGATCCAACGTAGACGCCTATAACTCCATCATTTGATGTCGGATTGGGTCTATTTTTGGTCATTTAATGGTACTTTAGTGCTCTTTCATTCTTGACTGGTATCGTCATATTCCGAGACCATTGGGCATCTTTAAGTTGGATAGACTGTTTCCTCAACTTATTGTCAATAGTAACCCTCATAACTCTCTCTTCAGAGGTCGAATTTAGAGTATTTCAGGTCATTTGAATTGTAACTTTCAAGTTTTCAAATGGGACCAAAAATGCCTAATTCAGAGACCGTTCGATATCACAAAAGCACGTTGGAACTCTTCCATCGTCATTTTTCAATATCTATTGTAATCTTTTGAAATTGCGCGATCCAACGTAGACGCCTACAACTCCATCATTTGATGTCGGATTGGGTCAATTTTTGGTCATTTGAATGGTACTTTAGTGCTCTTTCATTCTTGTGGTATTTTCGTATTCCGAGACCATTTGGTCATGTTTAAGTTGGATCGCAGTCGTCGGTCCTGAATGTTTCCCTTATCTTCTTGTCCAATAGTAACCTCATAACTCTCTCTTCAGCGTCGAATTTAGAGTATTTCGGGTCATTGGAATGGTAACTTATCAAGCTTCCAAATTGGACCAAAAATTGCCTAATTCAGAAACCGTTCGATCTCACAAAAGCGCGTTGTACCTCTTCGATCATCATTTTTCAAAATGGATTGTTAATATTTCAGAATTGCGCGATGCAACCGAGACGGCTATAACTCCATAATTTGACGTCGAATTGGGTCGATTTTAGTCATCTGAATGGTACTTTAGTGCTCTTTCTTTCTTGATTGGTATCGTCGTATTCCAGGACGATTTGGGCATCTTAAGTTGGATCGCAGTCGTCGGTCCTGAATGTTTCTTTCATCAGTAACCCTCATAACTCTCTCTTCAGAGGTCGAATTTAGACTATTTCAGGTCATTGGAATGGTTACTTGTCATGCTTCCAAATAGGACCAAAATTGCCTAATTCAGAGACCGTTCGTTATCACAAAAGCACGATCGAACTCTTCGATCGTCATTTTACAATATGGATTGTTAATCTTTCCAAATTGTGTGATCCAACGGAGACGCGTATAACTCCATCTTTTGATGTTGGATTGGGTCGATTTTTGGTCATCTGTGGTACTTTAGTGCTCTTTCATTCTTGACTGGTATCGTCATATTTTGAGACCATTGGGCATCTTAAGTTGGATCGCAGTCGTGGTCCTGAATGTTTCCTTCTTCTTGTCCAATAGTAACTCTCATAACTCTCTCTTCAGAGGTCGAATTTAGAGTATTCAGGTCATTGGAATTGTAACTTGTCAAGGTTTCAAATGGGACCAAATTGCCTAATTTAGAGACCGTTCGATATCACAAAAGCACGTTGGAACTCTTCGATCGTCATTTTTCAATATGGATTGTTAATCTTTCCAAATTGCGTGATCCAACGGAGACGTCTATAACTCCATCATTTAATGTCGGATTGGGTCGATTTTTGGTCATCTAAATGGTACTTTAGCGCTCTTTCGTTCTTGAGTGGTATTTCGTATTCCGAGACCATTTGGGAATGTTAAGTTGGATCGCAGCCGTCGGTCTGAATGTTTCCCTCATCTTCTTGTCCAATAGTAACCCTCATAACTCTCTCTTCAGAGGTCGAATTTAGAGTATTTCAGGTCATTGGAATTGTAACTTGTCAAGCTTCTAAATGGGACCAAAATTGCTAATTCAGAGATCGTTCGATATCACAAAACACGTTGGAACTCTTCGATCGTCATTTTTCAATATGGATTGTCAATCTTTCCAAATTGAGTGATCCAACGGAGACGCCTATAACTCCATCATTTGATGTCAGATTGGGTCGATTTTTGGTCATCTGAATGGTACATTAGTACTCTTTCATTCTTGATTGGTACTGTCGTATTCTGAGACCATTTGGACATCTTAAAGTTGGATTACGTCGTCGGTCCTGAATGGTTCCTTCATCTTTTGTCCAATAGTAACCCTCATAACTCTCTCTTCAGAGGTCGAATTTATAGTATTTCAGGTCATTAGAATGGTAACTTATCAAGCTTCAAATGGACCAAAATTGCCTAATTCAGAGACCGTCGATGTCATAAAAGCGCGTTGGACCTCTTTGATCGTCATTTTTCAAAATGGATTGTTAATATTTCAGAATTGCGCGATGCAACCGAGACGCATATAACTCCATCATTTGATGTCAGATGGGTCGATTTTAGTCATCTGAATGGTACTTTATAGCTCTTTCTTTCTTGACTGGTATCGTCGTATTCCGAGACGATTGGGCATCTTTAAGTTGGATCGCAGTCGTCGGTCCTGAATGTTTCTTTCATCAATAACCCTCATAACTCTCTCTTCAGAGGTCGAATTTAGACTATTTTAGGTCATTGGAATGGTAACTTGTCATGCTTCCAAATGGGACCAAAATTGCCTAATTCAGAGACCGTTCGATATCACAAAAGCACGATCGAACTCTTCGATCATCATTTTCAATATGGATTGTTAATCTTTCCAAATTGGGTGATCCAACGGAGACGCGTATACTCCATCTTTTGATGTCGGATTGGGTCGATTTTGGTCATCTAAATGGTACTTTAGTGCTCTTTCATTCTTGACTGGTATATCGTATTCCGAGACCATTTGGGCATCTTAAGTTGGATCGCAGTGTCGGTCCTGAATGTTTCTTTCATCTTCTTGTCCAATAGTAACCCTCATAACTCTCTCTTCAGAGGTCGAATTAGAGTATTTCAGGTCATTGGAATTGTAACTTGTCAAGTTTTCAAATGGGACCAAAATTGCCTAATTCAGAGACCGTTCGATATCAAAAAGCCAGTTGGAACTCTTCCATCGTCATTTTTCAATATCTATTGTTAATCTTTGAAATTGTACATCCAACGTAGACACCTATACTCCATCATTAATGTCGGATTGGGTCTATTTTTGGTCATTTGAATGGTACTTTAGTGCTTTCTTTCATTCTTGAGGGTATTTTCGTATTCCGCGACCATTTGGGCATGTTAAGTTGGATCGCAGCCGTCGGTCCTCAATGTTCCTCATCTTCTTGTCCAATAGTAACCCTCATAACTCTCTTCAGAGGTCGAATTTAGAGTATTTCAGGTCATTGGAATTGTAACTTGTCAAGCTTCCAAATGGGACCAAAATTGCCTAATTCAGAGACCGTTCGATATCACAAAAGCACGTTGGAACTCTTCGATCGTCATTTTTCAATATGGATTGTTAATCTTTCCAAATTGCGCGATCCAACGGAGACGCCTATAACTCCATCATTTGATGTTGGATTGGGTCATTTTTGGTCATCTGAATGGTACTTTAGTGCTCTTTCATTCTTGACTGTATCGTCGTATTCTGAGACCATTTGGGCATGTTTAAGTTGGATCGCAGTGGTCGTCCTGAATGTTTCCTTCATCTTCTTGTCCAATAGTAACCCTCATAACTCTCTCTTTAGAAGTCGAATTTAGAGTATTTCAGGTCATTGGAATGGTAACTTATCAAGCTTCCAAATGGGACCAAAATTGCCTAATTCAGAGACCGTTCGATGTCACAAAAGCGCGTTGGACTCTTCGATCGTCATTTTTCAAAATGGATTGTTAAACTTTCAGAATTGCGCGATCCAACGGAGACGCCTATAACTCTATCATTTGATGTCGGATTGGGTCATTTTTGGTCATCTGAATGGTACTTTAGTGCTCTTTCTTTCTTGACTGGTATCCTCGTATTCGAGACCATTTGGGCATCTTTATTTGGATCGCAGTCGCTGGCCTGAATGTTCCTTCATCTTCTTGTCCAATATAACCCTCATAACTCTCTCTTCAGAGGTCGAATTTAGAGTATTTTAGGTCATTGGAATGGTAACTTATCAAGCTTCCTAATGGGACCAAAATTGCCTAATTCAGAGACCATTCGAAATCACAAAAGCGCGTTGGACCTCTTCGATCGTCATTTTTCAAAAAATTGTTAATCTTTCAAATTACGTGATCCAACGGAGACGCCTATAACTCCATCATTTGATGTCGGATTGGTCGATTTTTGGTCATCTGAATGGTACTTTCGTGCTCTTTCTTTTTTGACTGGTATCCTCGTATTCCGAGACCATTTGGACGTCATTAAGTTGGATCGCAGTCGTCGGTCCTGAATGTTTCCTTCATCTTCATGTCCAACAGTAACCTCATAACTCTCTCTTCACAGGTCAAATTTAGAGTATTTCATGTCATTGGAATTGTAACTTGTCAAGCCTTCAAATGGGACCAAAATTGCATATTTCGGAGACCGTTCGATATCACAAAATCACGTTGGAACTCTTCGATCGTCATTTTTCAATATGTATTGTTAATCTTTCGAAATTGGGCGATACAACGTAGATGCTTATAACTCCATCATTTGATGTCGGATTGGTTCGATTTTTGGTCATTTGAATGTTACATTAGTGCTCTTTCATTCTTGAGTAGTATTTTGTATTCCGAGACTATTTGGGCTTGTTTAAGTTGGATTGCAGTCGTCGGTCCTGAATGTTTCCTTCATCTTCTTGTCCAATAGTAACCCTCATAACTCTCTCTTCAGAGGTCAAATTTAGAGTATTTAGGTCATTGGAATTCTAACTTGTCAAGCTTCAAATGGGACCAAAATTGCTAATTTAGAGATCATTCGATATCACAAAAGCACGTTGGAACTCTTCAATCGTCATTTTTCAATATGGATTGATAATCTTTCCAAATTGCATGATCCAACGGAGATGCCTTTAACTCCATCATTTGATGTCGAATTGGGCCGATTTTTGGTCATCTGAATGGTACTTTGCGCTCTTTCATTCTTGACTGGTATCGTCGTATTCCGAGACCATTTGGCATCTTTAAGTTGGATCGCAATGGTCGTTCCTGAATGTTTCTTTCATCTTCTTGTCCAATAGTAACCCTCATAACTATCTCTTCAGAGGTCGAATTTAGAGTATTTCAAGTCATTGGAATGGTAACTTGTCAAACTTCCAAATGGGACCAAATTGCCTAGTTCACAGACCGTTCGATGTCATAAAGGCGCGTTGGACATCTTCGATCGTCATTTTTCAAAATGGAATTGTTAATATTTCAGAATTGCGCGATCCAACGGAGACGCCTATAACTCCATCATTTGATGTCAGATTGGGTCAATTTTGGTCATCTGAATGGTACTTTAGTGCTCTTTCTTTCTTAACTGGTATCGTCATATTCCGAGACCATTTGGGCATCATTAAGTTGGATCACTGTCGTCGGTCCTGAATGTTTCCTACATCTTCTTGTCCAATAGTACCCTCATAACTTTCAGAGGTCAAATTTAGAGTATTTCAGGTCATTGGAATTATAACTTGTCAAGCCTTCAAATGGGACCAAAATTGCATAATTCAGAGACCGTTCGATATCACAAAAGCATGTAGGAATTCTTCGATCGTCATTTTTCAATATGTATTGTCAATCTTTCGAAATTGGGCGATACAACGTAGATACTCATAAGTCCATCATTTGATGTCGGATTGGGTCGATTTTTGGTCATTTGAATGGTACTTTAGTGCTCTTTCATTCTTGAGTTGTATTTTCGTATTCCGAGACCATTTGGGCTTGTTTAAGTTGGATTGCAGTCGTCGGTCCTGAATGTTTCCTACATCTTCTTGTCGAATAGTAACCCTCATAACTCTATCTTCAGAGGTCGAATTTATAGTATTTCAGGTCATTGGAATTGTACTTGTCAAGCTTCCAAATGGGACCAAAATTGCCTAATTCAGAGACCGTTCGATATCACAAAACCACGTTGGAACTCTTCGATCGTCATTTTTCAATATGGATTGATAATCTTTCCAAATTGCGTGATCCAACGGAGATGCCTATAATTCCATCATTTGATGTCGGATTGGGTTGATTTGGTCATCTGAATGGTACTTTAGTGCTCTTTCATTCTTGATTGGAATCATCATATTTCGTGACCATTTGGGCTTCTTTATGTTGGATCGCAGTCGTCATTCCTGAATGTTTCTTTCATTCTTGTCCAATAGTAACCCTCATAACTCTCTCTTCAGAGGTCGAATTTAGAATATTTCAGGTCATTGGAATTGTAACTTGTCAAGTTTTCAAATGGGACCAAAATTGCCTAATTAGAGACCGTTCGATGTTGCAAAAGCACGTGGGAACTCTTCGAACGTCATTTTTCAATATCTATTGTTAATCTTTTGAAATTGTGCGATCCAACGTAGACACCTATAACTCCATCATTTATTGTCAGATTGGGTCAATTTTTGGTCATTTGAATGGTACTTTAGTGCTCTTTCATTCTTGAGTAGTATTTTCGTATTCCGAGACCATTTGGGCATGTTTAAGTTGGATCGCGCCGTCGGTCCTGAATTTTCCTTCATCTTCATGTCGAATAGTAACCCTCATAACTCTCTCTTCAGAGGTCGAATTTAGAGTATTTCAGGTCATTGGATTGTAACTTGTCAAGTTTTCAAATGGGACCAAAATTGCCTAATTCGGAGACCGTTCGATGTCTTAAAAGCACGTGGGAACTCGTCGATCGTCATTTTTCAATATCTATTGTTAATCTTTTGAAATTGTGCGATCAACGTAGACACCTATAACTCCATCATTTTTTGTCGGATTGAGTCGATTTTTGGTAATTGAATGGTACTTTAGTGCTCTTTCATTCTTGAGTAGTATTTTCTTATTCCGAGACCATTTGGGCATGTTTAAGTTGGATCGCAGCCGTCGGTCCTGAATGTTTCCTTCATCTTCTTGTCGAATAGTAACCCTCATAACTCTCTCTTCAGAGGTCGAATTTAGAGTATTTCAGGTCATTGGAATTCTAACTTGTCAAGTTTTCAAATGGGACCAATATTGCCTAATTCAGAGACCGTTCGATATCACAAAAGCACGTTGGAACTCTTTGATCGTCCTTTTTCAATATCTATTGTTAATCTTTTGAAATTGTACAATCCACCGTAGACACCTATAACTCCATCATTTAATGTCGGATTGGGTCTATTTTTGGTCATTTGAATGGTACTTTAGTGCTCTTTCATTCTTGAGTGGTATTTTCGTATTTTGCGACCATTTGGGCATGTTTAAGTTGGATCGCAGCCGTCAGTCCTGAATGTTTCCTTCATCTTCTTGTCGAATAGTAACCCTCATAACTCTCTCTTCAGAGGTCGAATTTAGAGAATTTTAGGTCATTGGAATTGTAACTTGTCATGCTTCCAAATGGGACCAAAATTAACTAATTCAGAGATCGTTCGATATCACAAAAGCCCGTTGGAACTCTTCGATCATCATTTTTTAATATGGATTGTTAATCTTTCCAAATTGCGTGATCCAATGGAGACGCCTATAACTCCGTCATTTGATGTCAAATTGGGTCAATTTTTGGTCATCTAAAAGGAACTTTAGCGCTCTTTCATTCTTGACTAGTATCATCGTATTCTGAGACCATTTGGGCATCTTTAAGTTGGATCATGGTGGTCGTTCTTGAATGTTTCTTTCATCTTCTTGTCCAATAGTAACCTCATAACTATCACTTCAGAGGTTGAATTTAGAGTATTTCAGGTCATTGGAATGGTAACTTATCAAGCTTCCAAATGGGACCAAAATTGCCTAATTCAGAGACCGTTCGATGTCATAAAAGCGGTTGGACCTCTTCGATCGTCATTTTTCAAAATGGATTGTTAAACTTTCAGAATTGTGCGATCCAACGAAGACGCCTATAACTCCATCATTTGATGTCGGATTGGGTCAATTTTTGCTCATCTGAATGGTACTTTAGTGCTCTTACTTTCTTAACTGGTATCCTCGTATTCCGAGACCATTTGGGCATCTTTAATTGGATCGCAATCGACGGTCTGAATGTTGCCTTCATCTTCTTGTCCAATATTAACCCTCATAACTCTCTCTTCAGAGGTCGAATTTAGAGTATTTCAGGTCATTAGAATGGTGACTTATCAAGCTTCCTAATGGGACCAAATTGCCTAATTCAGAGACCATTCGAAATCACAAAAGTGCGTTGGACTCTTGATCGTCATTTTTCAAAATTAATTGTTAATCTTTCAGAATTGCGTGATCCAATGGAGATGACTATAACTCCATCATTTGACGTTGGATTGGGTCAATTTTTGGTCATCTGAATGGTACTTTCGTGCTCTTTCTTTCTTGACTGGTATCCTCGAATTCTGAGACCATTTAGACATCATTAAGTTGGATCGTAGGGTCAGTCCTGAATGTTTCCTTCATCTTCTTGTCCAATAGTGTAACGCCCTGAAAATCGGGGGTCGAGCATAAACTTCAACTCCCGAGTTCCAGAACATCACTTATGCAACAAAATGAATGATGATTGAATGTTGACTGTATTCGTGCATTGAACATGAGTGAGATTAAGCCAAAACAGCATATCATACTCCAGAGACAGTTAATTTGCAAGCGGAAGACTGTGATAGATAGATAAAATATATAACCTATGATGAGTCTCCAGAGTGTGATAACATTACCAGGTTAAATAAATACAAGTGCAGTTCTAAAATATACCAAATGTGAGGAAGTGTAATGTCTCTTATCCCAAGTACCATTGCCCCGTCAATACACTACCAGGTCTTCATTGACCCGTCAGAGAGATACAGATAGGAGAACTCCTCCTATCATCATAGAAGTAGTCTGGCTCTGCTTCACAAACATCGCCATCACCTGAAACTCAACAAATCTGGTTGGTGTGTACAACACCGTCCCTTAACGTGGGAGTGAGTGATCAACTCAGTGGAACAGTAAAGCATAGGTTAACATGTTATCAATTCAATCAAGCAGTAATGATAAAGCAGTACAAATCAAACAATTCTAACTACTCTTATTAAATGCAAGAATGAAATGACATGATGCTGTATGCCCTTGCCAAACCACCCTCAAGCGACATCATCTTACGTTCGTGAATGCTTAACTCCCTCAGTGCGCCACATCTACAAAGCACATGCGGTGCGATGATGCTCATGATTACCAAGTTATTATTAGTCCATTTCAACCAGCAGTATTGGGAAACTAAGGTACCTCCCTTGTATCATTCCCAAACATGATCCATTCTAGGGTCGTCAATCCTAGTTAATCTCATACGATATTATGGTTTGAGAAGCATAGTGAAGGCATCGCAAAGGGCTCGTCACCCGTCAGCGCGGATACAGATCTCACCGTATGCGGCTCAATTGCTGGCTGTTAGCTCGAGTACAGGTCTCACCGTACTCGGCTCAATCACTAGCCGTCAGCTCGAGTACAGGTCTCACCGTACTCGGCTCAACTCATACTCTAGTTGCTGTGAAAGACTCGTCGCCAATCACAGACCCTTGGAGTATACTCGAAGATACTACGGAGGACTCATCGCCCGTCAGCACGAGCACAGGTCTCACCGTACTCGGCTCTCGCCGTAAGTATCGACAGCTCGAATACAGTGTCCCATACCACCGTATTCGGCTCACGAGTTTGGTTGCGCAATGGTCACTACGGGGAGGCACATGGCCCCAGCGTAGGCCGACAGCTCGACCACGGTGTCCCATACCACCATGTCCGGCTCATGCGTCTTAGAGATCGAGGTACCATGGTTAAAAGGGGTTTCACTGGTAAGTTTGGTACCCTAGGTTCAAGCAGTAGCATCCAACCAGGGTGAACATGCATAAGGCAGATCGGGTTACTTGACGAGCTCGACTAGCACGATCGCCCGTTGAGCTGCACGACATGAAGTGCATAAACAACTTCGTGTGGCCTACCACTGCCGACAGGCAACGCACGACTCGAGTTCGTCGAACACATCCCACGTGGCTAATGAATCTCAGCCACGAATTCAATCCCGTTACCGATTGCCTGGACTATAATCATAGCCCCAAACACAACCAATTGCAGATAGATAAAGCAGTAATGGATCACGATTCAACTCATACAATCAAGTCTATATTATCCGTTTAGGGCTGTCAGGGCTGTTGCACGCACTCGTTGCTCCGCTCCCCCATCACCCATGACGGATCATACAACGTAAATATAAATAAACATATGCATTACATAGTTAAAATCATGAAGCAGTTGAGCATGTTTGAATCACAACACAAGCATGAGTTTGTACATGTTCAATTCCTAATCACACAACTATCAAAGGGAGATCATACACATAGTTAAAAGAGGTTGAGAATCATATCTCAACACCCTTATACATTACAATTTGCTAACTACTACTCATTCAGACATTTCAAGAAACACTTGAACTACATACATCACATACATGACATATGTTGATCACATAGGTATTAGGCCAAATCCTTCTACTAGGGAGCTACCCCAATTATAACACGCGTGCACCCACGACGGATAGTCATGGCAAGCATGGGTCCAAGTTCATAGTCATTCAGTCATGTCCACAAACACTTGGACAACACACTTTAACATGTGTAGTGTATTGACCGTGGCGTGATTTAGGGCAAATCCTTTCGTCAAGGGGTTGACTAGTACGTTTCAATCATGTTCTTACATTCAATACACATGACAAACATAAATCATAAATCCATATTTACTTAGTCATTTCAACAAACACTTAGAATACACTATTCCAACATACATAGTGTGTGTTAGCAAAAATGTATTAGGGCGAACTCTTTCGCCAAACTAGTAATTTACGCATGTATAATATATTTATACAACAAATAATCATGGCAAACACATCTCCATATACATACGTCTACGGTACTTTCTACAATACAGTATTTCTACATACATAGTGTATATTAGTAGAACATGTATTTGGACGAATCCTTTCGCCAAATTAGTATTTTATCTACATATCATATATTCATACAACAATTAAACATGTCAAACACATTTCAAAAAAATATACGTATACCGTACTTTCTACAAATACCTAGAGTATGTAGAATTCCATATTTTGCATCTTTAATCGAAACAAGAAACGGAAAGCACTTTGTACATGTGCAATTGCATGCAGATCATGAATCTATCATTATCTGACATTGAAAGCGTTGAAAACCATAACCTATACACCTAAAGTCCGCACCTTTTGTCGTAAAATCGCAACGGAATCGATAGGTTTGCTAAGCTTCCGTATTCGGCAGTTTGGCAACCTATAGAACGAAATAGGTTAGCTATTTCACAACCTACAACAGTCTAAACCCCAAAACAGATTAGGGTTAGGGTTTCTTACCTAGAAACGATGCCGGAAACGCCGAAAAAAGCGTCAAGAAAGGGATGGTGCAGCCCGTGTGGTGGCAGGGAACAATAGTAGGGAGATCCTCCCACTTCTCCCTCACTTTCTCTCTCTTTTCCCTCTCTCAAATCCCAAATTCGTATGGCTGCCATGAGAGAGGGTTTAAGGTCTGCCATATAGAGAGGGTTTAAGGTCCTTATATAGTCTCAAAACTCATCGAAATAGACTCCTGTTCAAGGGTTACTGCTAATATAGGTATTTCGTCACTTTTCCAGCTCAAAAGAGAGGTTCTGGTGGCCCTCCTTGAGCCAAACGTCAGACTTAAGCTCACCACACATGGATCTATGTGGGATTATGTTTTCGACTCGATCGGATTCCCAGATCGCACGTGGCGGACCACTTTCAGTTCAACGGTCAGTGGGCCACGATCCGAAATTCCAAGTACATATAAATGTTTTTGAAATTTTTCCTGATCCGAGGGTGTAATTTGATCTGATTCTGACGGTCTGGTTGCTTAATACTGATCCGCAAGCGAATGGTGCCAGATCACTATTCCAGATATTTATTTTGTAAAGGAAAGAGTGATTTTCACACCCCCTTGCTCCGGACCCAAACGAATGGCCGTGGGACATCGGCTGGACCTGATTTTTGAGATGGTTGTCAAGCCCAGCGAGGCTGTCCTAGTTCCTTAACTTCGTGTTAATCGGACTTCCGACGTGCGGTCCAGATCCGATACGGAGTTTCGAAATGCTCCCAAGGGCAGCTGGGTAATGAGATTGATCCTAGATTATAGGGTACTGTAGCATCGATGATTCTACAAGTTTTAGGTCTTGCAGATCATATTTAAAGCGATTGGTGCTAATTTCACAGGTACTCTAGTTTAGCACTAGCTAATTCTTGCCTAATTTCTAAAGGATTTAGTCCTGTATGATTTCTGTCTGAGGTGGTAGCTGGGCCTTTGTAGTTTGTATATAAAGTGATCCAAGTTATACTACTTAGCTAGTTTAGGATAGTGTCTAGGATGAAAGTGCTTAGAAGAATTGAAAGAATAAGGTAGTGAAGGGTGAGATTTGTGAAGGAAATGGGTTAAGAAGCGATTTTAGATTGTGGGGTTCAGTTCTGACGAATTAATAAGTTGTTAGGAGCAACCCATTGCCTAAGGACGTCTAATCCCTGGTTGGCAAAAATCCGGGATGTTACAAATAGTAACCCTCATAACTCTCTCTTCAGAGGTCAAATTTAAAGTATTTTCGGTCATTGGAATTGTAACTTGTCAAGCCTTCAAGTGGGACCAAAATTGCATAATTCAGAGACCATTGGATATCACAAAAGCGCGTTGGAAGTCTTCGATCCTCATTTTTTAATATGTATTGTTAATCTTTCGAAATTGTACGATACAACATAGATGCTTATAACTTCATCATTTGATGTCAGATTGGGTCGATTTTTGCTCATTTGAATGGTATTTAGTGCTCTTTCTTTCTTGACTAGTATCCTCGTATTCGAGACCATTTGGGCATCTTTAATTGGATCGCAGTCGCGGTCCTGAATGTTTCCTTCATCTTCTTGTCCAATATTAACCCTCATAACTCTCTCTTCAGAGGTCGAATTTAGAGTATTTCAGGTCATTGGAATGGTTACTTATCAAGCTTCCTAATGGGACCAAAATTGCCTAATTCAGAGACCATTCGAAATCACAAAAGCGCGTTGGACCTCTTCGATCGTCATTTTTCAAAATTAATTGTTAATCTTTCAGAATTATGCGATCCAACGGAGACGCCTATAACTCCATCATTTGATGTCGGATTGGGTCGATTTTTGGTCATCTGAATGGTACTTTCGTGCTCTTTCTTTCTTGACTGGTATCCTCGTATTCCGAGACCATTTAGACATCATTAAGTTGGATCGCAGTCGTCGGTCCTGACTGTTTCCTTCATCTTCTTGTCCAACAGTAACCTCATAACTCTCTCTTCACAGGCCAAATTTAGAGTATTTCAGCTCATTGAAATTGTAACTTGTCAAGCCTTCAAATGGGACCAAAATTGCATATTTCAGAGACTGTTCGATATCACAAAATCACGTTGGATTTCTTCGATCATCATTTTTCAATATGTATTGTTAATCTTTCGAAATTACGCGATACAACGTAGATGCTTATAACTCCATCATTTGATGTCGGATTGGGTCGATTTTTGGTCATTTGAATGGTACATTAGTGCTCTTTCATTCTTGAGTAGTATTTTCATATTCCGAGACCATTTGGGCTTGTTTAAGTTGGATTGCAGTCGTCGGTCCTGAATGTTTCCTTCATCTTCTTGTCCAATAGTAACCCTCATAACTCTCTCTTCAGAGGTCAAGTTTATAGTATTTTAGGTCGTTGGAATTCTAACTTGTCAAGCCATCAAAAGGGACCAAAATTGCATAATTCAGAGATCATTCGATATCACAAAAGCACGTTGGAACTCTTCAATCATCATTTTCCAATATGGATTGTTAATCTTTCCAAATTGTGTGATCCAATGGAGATGCCTATAACTCCATCATTTGATGTCGAATTGTGTCGATTTTTGGTCATCTGAATGGTACTTTTGTGCTCTTTCATTCTTGACTGGTATCATCGTATTCCGAGACCATTTGGGCATCTTTAAGTTGGATCGCAGTGGTCGTTCCTGAATGTTTCTTTCATCTTCTTGTCCAATAGTAACCCTCATAACTATCTCTTCAGAGGTCGAATTTAGAGTATTTCAGGTCATTGGAATGGTAACTTATCAAGCTTCCAAATGGGACCAAAATTGCCTAATTCATAGACCGTTCGATGTCATAAAAGCACGTTGGACGTCTTCGATCGTCGTTTTTCAAAATGGATTGTTAATATTTCAGAATTGCGCGATCCAACGGGGACGCCTATAACTCCATCATTTGATGTCGGATTGGGTCAGTTTTTGGTCATCGGAATGGTACTTTAGTGCTCTTTCTTTCTTGACTGGTATCGTCGTATTCCGAGACCATTTGGGCATCTTTACGTTGGATCGCAGTCGCCAGTCCTGAATGTTTTCTTCATCTTCTTGTCCAATATTAACCCTCATAACTCTCTCTTCAGAGGTCGAATTTAGAGTATTTCAGGCATTCGAATGGTAACTTAACAAACTTCCTAATGGGACCAAAATTGCCTAATTCAGAGACCATTCGAAATCCCAAAAACGCGTTTCACCTCTTCGATCGTCATTTTTCAAAATTGATTGTTAATCTTTCAGAATTGCGCAATCCAACGGAGACGTCTATAACTCCATCATTTGATGTCGGATTGGGTCGATTTTTGGTCATCTGAATGGTACTTTCGTGCTCTTTCTTTCTTGATTGGTATCCTCGTATTCCGAGACCATTTGGGCATCATTAAGTTGGATCACTGTCGTCGGTCCTGAATGTTTCCTTCATCTTCTTGTCAAATAGTAACCCTCATAACTCTCTCTTCAGAGGTCAAATTTAGAGTATTTCAGGTCATTGGAATTGTAACTTGTCAAGCCTTCAAATGGGACCAAAATTGCATAATTCAGAGACCGTTCGATATCACAAAAGCACGTTGGAATTCTTCGATCGTCATTTTTCAATATGTATTGTTAATCTTTCGAAATTGGGCGATACAACGTAGATGCTCATTAGTCCATCATTTGATGTTGGATTGGGTCGATTGTTGGTCATTTGAATGGTACTTTAGTGCTCTTTCATTCATGAGTGGTATTTTCGTACTCCGAGACCATTTGGGCTTGTTTAAGTTGGATTGCAGTCGTTGGTCCTGAATGTTTCCTTCATCTTCTTGTCAAATAGTAACCCTCATAACGCTCTCTTCAGAGGTCAAATTTAGAGTATTTTAGGTCATTGGAATTGCCTAATTCAGAGACCGTTCGATATCACAAAAGCACGTTGGAACTCTTCGATCGTCATTTTTCAATATGGATTGATAATCTTTCCAAATTGCGTGATGCAACGGAGATGCCTATAATTTCATCATTTGATGTCGGATTGGGTCGATTTATGGTCATCTGAATGGTACTTTAGTGCTCTTTCATTCTTGATTGGTATCGTTGTATTTCGAGACCATTTGGGCTTCTTTATGTTGGATCGCAGTCGTCGTTCCTAAATGTTTCTGTCATCTTCTTGTCCAATAGTAACCCTTATAACCGTCACTTTAGAGGTCGAATTTAGAGTATTTCAGGTCATTGGAATTGTAACTTATCAAGTTTTCAAATGGGACGAAAATTGCCTAATTCAGAGACCGTTCGATGTCGCAAAAGCACGTTGGAACTCATCGATCGTCATTTTTCAATATCTATTGTTAATCTTTTGAAATTGTGCGATCCAACGTAGACACCTATAACTCCATCATTTAATGTCGGATTGGGTCGATTTTTGGTCATTTGAATGGTACTTTAGTGCTCTTTCACTCTTGAGTAGTATTTTTGTATTCCGAGACCATTTGGGCATGTTTAAGTTGGATCGCAGCAGTCGGTCCTGAATATTTCCTTCATCTTCTTGTCGAATAGTAACCCTCATAACTCTCTCTTCAGAGGTCGAATTTGGAGAATTTCAGGTCATTGGAATTGAACTTGTCAAGCTTCCAAATGGGACCAAAATTGCCTAATTCAGAGACCGTTCGATCTCATAAAAGCACGTTGGGACTCTTTGATCGTCATCTTTGAATATAGATTGTTATTCTTTCCAAACTCCGAGATCCACCGGAGACGCCTGTAACGCCATCATTTGATGTCGGATTGGGTCAATTTTTGGTCATCAAAATGGTACTTTAGTGCACTTTCATTCTTGACTAGTATCGTGATATTCTGAGACCATTTGAGCATCTTTAAGTTGTATCGTAGTCGTCGGTCCTGAATGTTTCCTTCATCGTCTTGTCCAATAGTAACCCTCATAACTCTCTCTTCAGAGGTCGAATTTAGACTATTTCAAGTCATTGGAATGGTTACTTTTCATGATTCCAAATAGGACCAAAATTGCCTAATTTAGAGACCATTCGATATCAAAAAAGCAGGTTGGAACTCTTCGATCGTCATTTTTCAATATGGATTGTTAATCTTTCCAAATTGCGTGATCCAAAGGAGACACCTATAACTCCATCTTTTGATGTCGGATTGGGTCGATTTTTGGTCATCTGAATTGTACTTAAGTGCTCTTTCATTCTTGACTGGTATCGTCATATTTCAAGATCATTTGGACATCTTTAAGTTGAATCGCAGTCGTCGGTCCTGAATATTTTCTTCATCTTCTTGTCCAATAGTAACCCTCATAACTCTCTCTGCAGAGGTCGAATTTAGACTATTTCAGGTCATTGGAATGGTTACTTGTCATGCTTCCAAATGGGACCAAAATTACATAATTCAGAGACCGTTCGATATCACAAAAGCACGATGGAACTCTTTGATCGTCATTTTACAATATGGATTATTAATCTTTCCAAATTGCGTGATCCAATGGAGATGCTTATAACTCCATCTTTTGACGTAGGATTGGGTCAATTTTTGGTCATCTGAATAGTACTTTAGTGCTCTTTCATTCTTGACTGGTATCGTCATATTCTGAGACCATTTGGGCATCATTAAGTTGGATCGCAGTCGTCGGTCCTGAATGTTTCCTTCATCTTCTTGTCCAATAGTAACCCTCATAACTCTCTCTTTAGAGGTCGAATTTAGAGTATTTCAGTTCATTGGAATTGTAACTTTTCAAGCTTCCAAGTGGGACCAAAATTGGACCTCTTCGATCGTCATTTTTCAAAATGGATTGTTAATCTTTCAGAATTGCGCAATCCAATGAAGACGCTTATAACTCCATCTTTTGATGTCAGATTGGTTCAATTTTTGGTCATCTGAATGGTACTTTAGTGCTCTTTCATTCTTGACTGGTATCGTGATATTCCTAGACCATTTGAGCATCTTTAAGTTGGATCACAGTCGTCGGTCCTGAATGTTTCCTTCATATTCTTGTCCAATAGTAACCCTCATAACTCTCTCTTCAGAGGTCGAATTTAGACTATTTTAGGTCATTGGAATGGTTACTTGTCATGCTTTTAAATGCGACCAAAATTGCCTAATTCAGAGACTGTTCGATATCACAAAAGCACGATGGAACTCTTCGATCGTCATTTTAAAATATCGATTGTTAATCTTTCCAAATTGCGTGATCCAATGGAGACGCCAATGACTCCATCGTTTGATGTCGGATTGTGTTGATTTTTGGTCATCTGAATGGTACTTTAGTGCCCTTTCATTCTTGACTGGTATCGTCATATTCCGAGACCATTTGGGCATCTTTAAGTTGGATCGCAGTCGTCATTCCTGAATGTTTCCTTCATCTTCTTCTCTAATAGTAGCCCTCATAACTCTCTCTTCAGAGGTCCAATTTATAGTATTTCAGGTCGTTGGAATTGTAACTTGTCAATCTTTCAAATGGGACCAAAATTGCCTAATTCAGAGACCGGTCGATTACAAAAACATGTTGGAACTCTTCGATCGTCATTTTTCAATTTGTATTGTTAATCTTTCGAAATTGCGCAAACCGACATAGACGCCTATAACTCCATCATTTGATGTTGGATTGGGTTGATTTTTGGTTATTTGAATGGTACTTTAGTGCTTTCATTCTTGAATGGTATTTTCGTATTCGAGACCATTTGGGCATGTTAAGTTAGATCAAAGTCGTCTGTCCTGAATGTTTCCTTCATCTTCTTGTCCAATAGTAACCTTGATAACTCTCTCTTCAAAGGTGAATATGGAGTATTTCAAGTCATTGGAATTGTAACTTGTCAAGCTTCCAAATGTGACGAAAATTGCCAAATTTAGAGACCGTTCGATATCACAAAAGCACGTTGGAACCTTCGATCGTCATTTTTCAATATGGGTTGTTAATCTTTCCAAATTGGGTGATCCAATGGATATGCCTACAACTCCATCATTTGATGTCGGATGGGACGATTTTTGGTCATCTGAATGGTACTTTAGTGTTCTTCATTCTTGACTGGTATGTCGTATTCGAAAACCGTTTGGTATCTTTAAGTTAGATCGCAGTCGTCATTCGTGAATGTTTCTTCATCTTCTTGTCCAATAGTAACCTCATAACTCTCCCTTCAGAGGTCGAATTTAGAGTATTTCAGGTCATTGGAATGGTAACTTATCAAGCTTCCAAATGGGATCAAAATTGACAAATTCAGAGACCGTTCGATATCACAAAAGAGCGTTGGACCTCTTCGATCGTCATTTTTTAAAATGGATTGTTAATCTTTCAGAATTGCGCGATCCAACAGAGACGCCTATAACTCCATCTTTTGATGTCGGATTGGGTCAATTTTTGGTCATCTGAATGGTACTTTACTACTCTTTCATTCTTGACTGGTACCGTCATATTCCGACACCATTTGGGCATCTTTAAGTTGGATCGCAGTCGTCGGTCCTGAATGTTTCCTTCATCTTCTTGTCCAATAGTAACCTCATAACTCTCTCTTCACAGGTCAAATTTTGAGTATTTCAGGTCATTGGAATTGTAACTTGTCAAGCTTTCAAATGGGACTAAAATTGCATAATTCAGAGACCGTTCGATATCACAAAAGCACGTTGGAACTCTTCGATCGTCATTTTTCAGTATGTATTGTTAATCTTTCGAAATTGTGCAATCCAATGTAGACGCCTATAACTCCATCATTTGATGTCCGATTGGGTGGATTTTTGGTCATTTGAATGGTACTTTAGTGCTCTTTCATTCTTGAGTGGTACTTTCGTATTTCGAGACCATTTGGGCATGTTTAAGTTGGATTACAGTCGTCTATCCTAAATGTTTCCTTCATCTTCTTGTCCAATAGTAACCCTCATAACTCTCTCTTTAGAGGTTGAATTTATAGTATTTTTGGTCATTAGAATTGTAACTTGTCAAGCTTCCAAATGGGACCAAAATTGCCTAATTCAGAGACTGTTCGATATCACAAAAGCACGATGGAACTCATCGATCGTCATTTTTCAATATGGATTGTTAATCTTTCCAAATTGTGTGTTCCAACGGAGACGCCTATAATTCCATCATTTAATGTCGGATTGGGTCAATTTTTGGTCATCTGAATGGTACTTTAGTGCTCTTTCATTCTTGACTGGTATCGTCGTATTTCGAGACCATTTGGGCATCTTTAAGTTGGATCGCAGTCGTCGGTCGTGAATGTTTCCTTCATCTTCTTGTCCAATAGTAACCCTCATAACTCTCTTCAGAGGTTGAATTTATACTATTTTCAGGTCATTGGAATTGTTACTTGTCAAGCTTCCAAATGGGACCAAAATTGCCTAATTCAGAGACCGTTCGATATCCCAAAAGAACGTCGGAACTCTTCGATCATCATTTTTCAATAGATTGTTAATCTTTCCAAATTGCGCGATCCAACGGAGACGCTTATAACTCCATCTTTTGATGTCAGATTGGGTCGATTTTTGTCATCTTAATGGTACTTTAGTGCTCTTTCATTCTTGATGGTAACATCATATTCTGAGACCATTTGTACATCTTTAAGTTGGATCCCAGTTGTCGGTCCTGAATGTTCCTTCATCTTCTTGTCCAATAGTAATCTCATAACTCTCTCTTCAGAGGTAGAATTTAGACAATTTCAGGTCATTGGAATGGTTACTTGTCAAGCTTCCAAATGGGACCAAAATTGCCTAATTCAGAGACCATTCAAATCACAAAAGTACTTGGAACTCTTCGATCGTCATTTTTCAATATGGATTGTTAATCTTTACCAAATTGCATGATCCAAGGAGATGCCTATAACTCCATCATTTGTTGTCGGATAGGGTCGATTTTTGGTCATCTGAATGTACTTTAGTGTTCTTCACTCTTGACAGGTATCGTTGTATTCCGAGACCATTTTGGCATGTTAAGTTGGATCGCAGTCGTCGTTCTTAAATGTTTCCTTCTTCTTCTTGTCCAATAGTAACCCTCATAACTCTCACTTCAGAGGCCGAATTTAGAGTATTTTAGGTCATTGGAATGGTAACTTGTCAAGCTTCTAAATGGGACCAAAATTGAGTAATTTAGAGACCATTCGATATTACAAAACCACGTTAGAACTCTTCAATTATCATTTTTCAATATAGATTGTTTATCTTTCGAAATTGCGTGATCCAACGGAGACGCTTATAATTCCATCATTTGATGTCGGATTGGGTCGATTTTTGGTCATCTTAGTGGTACTTTAGTGCTCTTTCATTCTTGAGTGATATCGTTGTATTCCGAGACCATTTTGGCATGTTTAAGTTGGATCGCAGTCGTCATTCCTGAATGTTTCCTTCAACTTCTTGTCCAATTAACACTCATAACTCTCTCTTTAGAGGACGAAAATTTAGAGTATTTTAGGTCATTAGAATGGTAACTTGTCAAGCTTCCAAATGGGACCAAAATTGAGTAATTCAGAGGACCGTTCTATATCACAAAAGCACAGTTAGAACTCTTCGATCGTCATTTTCAATATGGATGTTAATCTTTCAAAATTGCGTGATCCTACGGAGATGCCTATAACTCCATCATTTGATGTCGGATTGGGTCGATTTTGGTCAACTTAATGATACTTTTGTGCTCTTTCATTCTCGAGTGGTATCGTTGTATTCCGAGACCATTTGGGCATGTTTAAGTTGGATTGTAATCGTTGTTCCTAATGTTTCCTTCATCTTCTTTTCCAATAGTAACCCTCATAACTCTCTCTTCAGAGGTTGAATTTAGAGTATTTCAGGTCATTGGAATGGTAACTTATCAAGCTTCCAAATGGGACAAAATTTCCTAATTCAGAGACCGTTGGATATCACAAAAGCGCGTTGGAACTCTTCGATCATCATTTTTCAATATGGATTGTTAATCTTTTAGAATTGGGCGATCCGACGGAGATGCCTATAACTCCATCATTTGATGTCGGATTAGTTCATTTTTGGTCATACGAATGGTACATTAGTCTCTTTCTTTCTAAACTGGTATCGTCGTATTCCGAGACCATTTGGGCATGTTTAAGTTAGATCGCAGTCGTCGGTGCTGAATGTTCCTTCATCTTCATGTCCAATCATATCCCTCATAACTCTCTCTTCAGAGGTTGAATTTATACTATTTTAGGTTGTTGGAATGGTAACTTGTCGAGCTTCCAAATGGGACAAAAATTACCTAATTCAGAGACCATTTGATATCCTAAAAGCACGTTGGAACTCTTTGATCGTCATTTTTCAATATGGATTGTTAATCTTTCCAAATTGCGTGATCCAACGGAGACGCCTATAACTCCATCATTTGATGTCGGATTGGGTCAATTTTTAGTCATCTGAAGGGTACTTTAGTGGTCTTACATTCTTGACTAGTATCTTCGTATTAGGAGACCATTTGGGCATCTTTAAATTGGATCGCAGTCGTCGGTCGTGAATGTTTCCTTCATCTTCTTGTCCAATAGTAACCACATAACTCTCTCCTCAGAGGTGAATTTATACTATTTCATGTCGCTAGAATTGTAAATGTCAAGCTTCCAAATGGGACTAAAATTGCCTAATTAGAGACGTTCGATATCCCAAATGCACGTTGGAACTCTTCGATCGCATTTTTCAAAATGGATTGATAATCGTTCCAAATTGCGCGATCCAACGGAGACGCCTATAACTCCATCATTTGATGTTGGATTGGGTCAATTTTTGGTCATTTGAATGGTAGTTTAGTGGTCTTACATTCTTGATTGGTATCAGAGACCGTTCGATATCAAAAATGTGCGTTGGAACTCTTCGATCATCATTTTTCAATATGGATTGTTAATCTTTCAGAATTGCGCGATCCTACGGAGACGCTTATAACTCCATCATTTGATGTCGGATTAGTTCGATTTTTGGTCATATGAATGGTACATTAGTTCTCTTTCTTTGTTCACTGGTATCGTCGTATTTCGAGACCATCTAGGCATGTTTAAGTTAGATCGCAGTTGTCGGTCCTGAATGTTTCCTTCATCTTCTTGTCCAATCGTATCCCTCATAACTCTCTCTTCAGAGGTTGAATTTATACAATTTCAGGTCATCGGAATGGTTACTTGTCAAGCTTCCAAATGGGACCAAAATTACCTAATTCAGAGATCGTTCGATAGCCCAAAAGCACGTTGGAACTTTTTGATCGTCACTTTTCAATATGGATTGTTAATGTTTCCAAATTGCGTGATCCAACGAAGATGCTTATATCTCCATCATTTGATGTCGGATTGGGTCAATTTTTGGTCATCTGAATGGTACTTTAGTGGTCTTATATTCTTAATTGGTATCTTCGTATTAGGAGACCATTTGGGCATCTTTAGTTGGATTGCAGTCGTCGGTCCTGAATGTTTCTTCATCTTCTTGTCCAATAGTAACCCTCATAACTCTCTCTTAGAGAGTTGAATTTACTATTTCAGGTCGTTGGAATTGTAACTTGTTAAGCTCCAAATGGTCCAAAATTGCCTAATTCAGAGATGGTTCGATATCCCAAAAGCACGTTGGAACTCTTCGATCGTCATTTTTCAATATGGATTGTTAATCTTTCTAAATTGCGCGATCCAATGGAGACGCCTATAACTCCATCTTTGATGTTGGATTGGGTTGATTTTGGTCATTTGAATGGTACTTTAGTGCTCTTTCATTCTTGACTGGTATCGTCATATTCCGACACCATTTCGGCATCTTCAATTTGGATCGCACTCGCGGTCCTGAATGCTTCCTTCATCTTCTTGTCCAATAGTAGCCCTCATAACTCTATCTTCAGAGGTCGAATTTAAACAATTTCAGGTCATTAGAGTGGTTACTTGTCAAGCTCCAAATGGGACCAAAATTGCCTAATTCAGAGACGTTCGATATCATAGAAGCACGTTGGAACTCTTCGATCGTTATTTTTCAATATGGATTGTTAATCTTTCCAAATTGCGCGATTCAACGGAGACGCCTATAACTCCATCTTTAGATGTTGGATTGGGTCGATTTTTGGTCATCTGAATGGTACTTTAGTGCTCTTTCAATCTTGAATGGTATCATCATATTCTGAGACCATTTGGGCATCGTTAAGTTGGATCGCAATCGTCACTCCTGAATGTTTCCTTCATCTTCTTGTCTAATAGTAACCCTCATAATTCTCTCTTTAGAGGTCAAATATAGACAATTTCAGGTCATTGGAATGGTTACTTGTCAAGCTTCCTAATGGGACTAAAATTGCCTAATTCAGAGACCGTTAGATATCACAAAAGCACGTTGGAACTCTTCGATCGTCATTTTTCAATATGGATTGTTAATCTTTCCAAATTGCATGATCCAATGGAGATGCCTGTAACTCCATCATTTGTTGTCGGATAGGGTCGATTTTTGGTCATCTGATTGGTACTTTAGTGCTCTTTCATTCTTGACTAGTATCGTCGTTTTTCGAGACCATTTGGGCATGTTTAACTTGGATCGCAGTCGTCGTTCTTGAATGTGTCCTTCATCTTCTTGTCCAATAGTAACCCTCATAACTCTTCTTCAGAGGCAGAATTTAGAGCATTTTAGGTCGTTCGATATATCACAGAAGCGCGTTGGATTCTTTGATCGTCATTTTTCAATAGAGATTGTTAATATTTCCAAATTGCGTGATCTAACGGAGTTGACGATAACTCTATCATTGATTTTGGATTGGTCGATTTTTGGTCATCTAAATGGTACTTTAGTGCTCTTTCTTCTGATGGTATCGTTGATATCCGAGACCATTTGGGCATGTAAGTTGGATCACAGTCGTCGTCTTGATGAATGTTTCATATCTTCATGTCCAATAGTAACACTCATAACTCTTCTTCAGAGGCCGAATTTAGAGTATTTCAGGTCATTGGAATGGCAACTTATCGAGCTTCCAAATGGGACCAAAATTGTCTAATTCGAGACCGTTCGATATCACAAAAGAGCGTTGGATCACTTCGATCATCATTTTCAATATGGATGGTTTAAACTTTCAGAATTGCGCCATCCAACGGAGACTCCTATAACTCCATCATTTGATGTCGGATTAGGTCAATTTTGGTCATTTCAATGGTATTTAGTGCTCCTCTTTCTTCACTGATATCGTCGTTTTGCGAGACCACGTGGGCATCTTTAAGTTGGATCGCAGTCGTCGGTCCTGAATGTTTCGTTCATCTTCTTATCCAATAGTAACCCTCATAACTCTCTCTTCAGAGGTTGAATTTAACTATTTCATGTCGTTGGAATTGTAACTTGTCAAGCTTCCAAAGGACCAAAAACCTAATTAGAGACCGTTCGATAACCCAAAAAGCACGTGGGAACTCTTCGATCGTCATTTTTCAGTTGTAGATTGTTAATCTTTCCGAATTGCGCGATCCAATGGAGACGCCTATAAATTTATCTTTTGATGTCGAATTGGGTTGATTTTTGGTCATCTGAATGGTACTTTAGCGCTCTTTCATTCTTGACTGATATCGTCGTATTCCGAGACCATTTGGGCATGTTTATGTTGGATCTCAGTCGTCGTTCTTGAATGTGTCCTTCATCTTCTTGTCCAAAAGTAACCCTCATAACTCTCTCTTCAGAGGACGAATTTATAGTATATTAGGTCATTGGAATGGTAACTTGTCAAGTTTCCAAATGGGACCAAAATTGCCTAATTCAGAGACCGTTCCATATCACAAAAGCATGTTGGAACTCTTCGATCGTCATTTTCCAATATGGATTGTTAATCTTTCCAGATTGCGAGATCCAATGGAGACGCCTATATCTCCATCATTTGATGTCGGATTGGGTCAATTTTTGGTCATCTGAAGGGTACTTTAGTGGTCTTACATTCTTGACTGGTATCTTCGTATTTGGAGACCATTTGGGCATCTTTTAGTTGCATCGCAGTCGTCGGTCCTGAATGTTTCCTTCATCTTCTTGTCCAATAGTAACCCTAATAACTCTCTCTTCAGAGGTTGAATTTAAACTATTTCAGGTCGTTGGGATTGTACTTGTCAAGCTTTCAAATTGTGTCAAAATTGCCTAATTCAGAGACCGTTGATATCCCAAAAGCACGTTGGAACTCTTCGATCGTCATTTTTCAATATGTATTGTTAATGTTTCCAAATTGCGTGATCCAATGGAGATGCCTATATCTCCATCATTTGATGTCGGATTGGATCAATTTTTGGTCATCTAAATGGTACTTTAGTGGTCTTACAATCTTGACTGGTATCTTCGTATTAACAGACCAATTTGTGCATCTTTTAGTTGGATCGCAGTCGTCGGTCCTGAATTTTTCCTTCATCTTCTTGTCCAATAGTAACCCTCATAACTCTCTCTTTAGAGGTTAAATTTATCCTATTTCAGGTCGTTGGAATTGTAACTTGTCAAGCTTCCAAATGGGACTAAAATTGCCTAATTCAGAGACCGTTCGATATCCCAAAAGCACGTTGGAACTCTTCGATCGTCACTTTTCAATATGGATTGTTTATCTTTCTAAATTGCGCGATCCAACGGAGACGCCTATAACTCCATCTTTTGATGTCGGATTGGGTCGATTTTTGGTCATCTGAATGGTACTTTAGTGCCCTTTCATTCTTGACCGGTATCGTCATATTCTGAGACCATTTGGGCATCTTTAAGTTGGATCGCAGTCGTCGGTCCTGAATGTTTCCTTCATCTTCTTGTCCAATAGTAACCCTTATTACTCTCCCTTCAGAGGTTGAATTTAGACAATTTCAGGTCATTGGTATGGTTACTTGTCAAGCTTCCAAATGGGACCAAAATTGCCTAATTCAGAGACCGTTAGATATCACAAAAGCACGTTGGAACTCTTCGATCATCATTTTTCAATATGGATTGTTAATCTTTCTAAATTGCGTGATCTAATGGAGACGCCTATATCTCCATCATTTGATGTCGATTGGGTCAATTTTTGGTCATCTGACTGGTACTTTAATGGTCTTACACTCTTAACTGGTATCTTCGTATTAGCAGACCGATTGGGCCTCATTAAGTTGGATCACAGTCGTCGGTCCTGAATGTTTCCTTCATCTTCTTGTCCAATAGTAACCCTCATAACTCTCTCTTTAGATGTTGAATTTATACTATTTCAGGTCGTTGGAATTGTAACTTGTCAAGCTTCCAAATGAGACGAAAATTGCCTAATTCAGAGACCGTTCAATATCCCAAAAGCACGTTGGAACTGTTCGATCGTCATTTTTCAAAATGGATTGTTTATCTTTCCAAACTGCGCGATCCAACGGAGATGCCTATAACTCCATCTTTTGATGTCGGATTGGGTTGATATTTGGTCACCTAAATGGTACTTTAGTGCTCTTTCATTCTTGACCGGTATCGTCATATTCTGAGACCATTTGGGTATCTTTAAGTTGGATCGCAGTCATCGGTCCTGAATGTTTCCATCATCTTCTTGTCCAATAGTAACCCTCATAACTCTCTCTTTAGAGTTCGAATTTAGACAATTTCAGGTCATTGGAATGGTTACTTGTCATCCTTCCAAATGGGACCAAAATTACCTAATTCAGAGACCGTTAGATATCACAAAAGCACGTTGGAACTCTTCGATCGTCATTTTTCAATATGAATTGTTAATCTTTCCAAATTGCGTGATCCAACGGAGATGCCTATAACTCCATCATTTGTTGTCGAATTGGGTTGATTTTTGGTCATCTGAATGGTACTTTAGCGCTCTTTCATTCTTGACTGATATCGTCGTATTCGAGACCATTTGGGCATGTTTATGTTGGATCTCAGTCGTCGTTCTTGAATGTGTCCTTCATCTTCTTGTCCAAAAGTAACCCTCATAACTCTCTCTTCAGAGGACGAATTATAGTATATTAGGTCATGGAATGGTAACTTGTCAAGTTCCAAAGGGACCAAAATTGCCTAATTTCAGAGACCGTTCCATATCACAAAAGCAGTTGGAACTCTTCGATCGTCATTTTCCAATATGGATTGTTATCTTTCCAGATTGCGAGATCCAATGGAGACGCCTATCTCCATCATTTGATGTCGGATTGGGTCAATTTTTGGTCATCTGAAGGGTACTTTAGTGGTCTTATTCTTGACTGGTATCTTCGTATTTGGAGACCATTTGGGCATCTTTTAGTTGATCGCAGTCGTCGGTCCTGAATGTTTCCTTCATCTTCTTGTCCAATAGTAACCCTAATAACTCTCTCTTCAGGAGGTTGAATTTAACTATTTCAGGTCGTTGGATTGTAACTTGTCAAGCTTTCAAATGGGGTCAAAATTGCCTAATTCAGAGACCGTTGATATCCAAAAGCACGTTGGAACTCTTCGATCGTCATTTTCAATATGTATTGTTAATGTTCCAAATTGCGTGATCCAATGGAGATGCCTATATCTCCATCATTTGATGTCGGATTGGATCATTTTTGGTCATCTAAATGGTACTTTAGTGGTCTTACAATCTTGACTGGTATCTTCGTATTAACAGACCAATTGTGCATCTTTTAGTTGGATCGCAGTCGTCGGTCCTGAATTTTTCCTTCATCTTCTTGTCCAATAGTAACCCTCATAACTCTCTCTTTAGAGGTTAAATTTACCTATTTCAGGTCGTTGGAATGTAACTTGTCAAGCTTCCAAATGGGACTAAAATTGCCTAATTCAGAGACCGTTCGATATCCCAAAAGCACGTTGGAACTCTTCGATCGTCACTTTTCAATATGGATTGTTAATCTTTCTAAAATTGCGCGATCCAACGGAGACGCCTATAACTCCATCTTTTGATGTCGGATTGGGTCGATTTTTGGTCACTGAATGGTACTTTAGTGCCTTCATTCTTGACGGTATCGTCATATTCTGAGACCATTTGGGCTTTAAGTTGGATCGCAGTCGTCGTCCTGAATGTTTCCTTCATCTTCTTGTCCAATAGTAACCCTTATTACTCTCCCTTCAGAGGTTGAATTTAGACAATTTCAGGTCATTGGAATGGTTACTTGTCAAGCTTCCAAATGGGACCAAAATTGCCTAATTCAGAGACCGTTAGATATCACAAAAGCACGTTGGAACTCTTCGATCGTCATTTTCAATATGGATTGTTAATCTTTCCAAATTGCGTGATCTAATGGAGACGCCTATATCTCCATCATTTGATGTCGGATTGGGTCAATTTTTGGTCATCTGACTGGTACTTTATGGTCTTACATTCTTACTGGTATCTTCGTATTAGCAGACCATTGGGCATCATTAAGTTGGATCACAGTCGTCGGTCCTGAATGTTTCCTTCATCTTCTTGTCCAATAGTAACCCTCATAACTCTCTCTTTAGAGGTTGAATTTATACTATTTCAGGTCGTTGGAATTGTAACTTGTCAAGCTTCCAAATGGGACCAAAATTGCCTAATTCAGAGACCGTTCAATATCCAAAAAGCACGTTGGAACTCTTCGATCGTCATTTTTCAAAATGGATTGTTTATCTTTCCAAATTGCGCGATCCAACGGAGACGCCTATAACTCCATCTTTTGATGTCGGATTGGGTTGATTTTTGGTCATCTGAATGGTACTTTAGTGCTCTTCATTCTTGACGGGTATCGTCATATTCTGAGACCATTTGGGCATCTTTAAGTTGGATCGCAGTCGTCGGTCCTGAATGTTTCCATCTCTTCTTGTCCAATAGTAACCCTCATAACTCTCTCTTCAGAGTTCGAATTTAGACAATTTCAGGTCATTGGAATGGTTACTTGTCAGCTTCCAAATGGGACCAAAAATTACCTAATTCAGAGACCGTTAGATATCACAAAAGCACGTTGGAACTCTTCGATCGTCATTTTTCAATATGAATTGTTAATCTTTCCAAATTGCGTGATCCAACGGAGATGCCTATAACTCCATCATTTGTTGTGATTGGGTGATTTTTGGTCATCTGAATGGTACTTTAGCGTCTTTCATTCTTGACTGGTATCGTCGTATTTCGAGACCATTTGGGCATGTTTAAGTTGGATCGCAGTCGTCGTTCTTGAATGTGTCCTTCATCTTCTTGTCCAAAAGTAACCCTCATAACTCTCTCTTCAGAGGACGAATTTATAGTATATTAGGTCATTGGAATGGTAACTTGTCAAGTTTCCAAATGGGACCAAAATTGCCTAATTCAGAGACCGTTCGATATCAAAAGCATGTTGGAACTCTTCGATCGTCATTTTCCAATATGGATTGTTAATCTTTCCAAATTGCGAGATCCAATGGAGACGCTATATCTCCATCTTTGATGTCGGATTGGGTCAATTTTGGTCATCTGAATGGTACTTTAGTGTCTTACATTCTTGACTGGTATCTTCGTATTGGAGACCATTTGGGCATCTTTTAGTTGGATCGCAGTCGTCGGTCCTGAATGTTCCTTCATCTTCTTGTCCAATAGTAACCCTAATAACTCTCTCTTCAGAGGTTGAATTTAAACTATTTCAGGTCGTTGGGATTGTAACTTGTCAAGCTTTCCAAATGGGTCAAATTGCCTAATTCAGAGACCGTTGATATCCCAAAAGCACGTTGGAACTCTTCGATCGTCATTTTTCAATATGGATTGTTAATCTTTCCAAATTGCGTGATCCAATGGAGATGCCTATATCTCCATCATTTGATGTCGGATTGGGTCAATTTTTGGTCATCTAAATGGTACTTTAGTGGTCTTACATTCTTGACTGGTATCTTGTATTAAGAGACCATTTGGGCATCTTTAGTTGGATCGCAGTCGTCGGTCCTGAATTTTTCCTTCATCTTCTTGTCCAATAGTAACCCTCATAACTCTCTCTTTAGAGGTTGAATTTATCCTATTTCAGGTCGTTGGAATTGTAACTTGTCAAGCTTCCAAATGGGACTAAAATTGCCTAATTCAGAGACCGTTCGATATCCCAAAAGCACGTTGGAACTCTTCGATCGTCATTTTCAATATGGATTGTTTATCTTTCCAAATTGCGCGATCCAACGGAGACGCCTATAACTCCATCTTTTGATGTCGGATTGGGTCAATTTTTGGTCATCTGAATGGTACTTTAGTGCTCTTTCATTCTTGACCGGTATCGTCATATTCTGAGACCATTTGGGCATCTTAAGTTGGATCGCAGTCGTCGGTCCTGAATGTTTCCTTCATCTTCTTGTCCAATAGTAACCCTCATACTCTCTCTTCAGAGTGAATTTAGACAATTCAGGTCATTGGAATGGTTACTTGTCAAGCTTCCAAATGGGACCAAAATTGCCTAATTCAGAGACCGTTAGATATCACAAAAGCACGTTGGAACTCTTCGATCATCATTTTTCAATATGGATTGTTAATCTTTCTAAATTGCGTGATCCAATGGAGACGCCTATATCTCCATCATTTGATGTCGATTGGGTCATTTTTGGTCATCTGAATGGTACTTTAGTGGTCTTACATTCTTGACTGGTATCTTCGTATTAGAGACCATTGGGCATCATTAAGTTGGATCACAGTCGTCGGTCCTGAATGTTTCCTTCATCTTCTTGTCCAATAGTAACCCTCATAACTCTCTCTTCAGAGGTTGAATTTATACTATTTCAGGTCATTGGAATGGTAACTTGTCAAGCTTCCAAATGGGACCAAAATTGCCTAATTCAGAGACCGTTCGATATCCCAAAGCACGTTGGAACTCTTCGATCGTCATTTTTCAATATGGATTGTTTATCTTCCCAACGCGCGATCCAACGGAGATGCCTATAACTCCATCTTTTGATGTCGGATTGGGTTGATTTTTGGTCATCTAAATGGTACTTTAGTGCTCTTTCATTCTTGACTGGTATCGTCATATTCTGAGACCATTTGGGCATCTTTAAGTTGGATCGCAGTCGTCGGTCCTGAATGTTTCCTTCATCTTCTTGTCCAATAGTAACCCTCATAACTCTCTCTTTAGAGTTCGAATTTAGACAATTCAGGTCATTGGAATGGTTACTTGTCAGCTTCCAAATGGGACCAAAATTACCTAATTCAGAGACCGTTCGATATCACAAAAGCACGTTGGAACTCTTCGATCGTCATTTTCAATATGAATTGTTAATCTTTCCAAATTGCGTGATCCAACGGAGACGCCTATAACTCCATCATTTGTTGTCGATTGGGTTGATTTTTGGTCATCTGAATGGTACTTTAGTGCTCTTCATTCTTGACTGATATCGTCGTATTCCGAGACCATTTGGGCATTTTAAGTTGGATCTCAGTCGTCGTTCTTGAATGTGTCCTTCATCTTCTTGTCCAAAAGTAACCCTCATAACTCTCTCTTCAGAGGCCGAATTATAGTATATTAGGTCATTGGAATGGTAACTTGTCAAGTTCCAAATGGGACCAAAATTGCCTAATTCAGAGACCGTTCGATATCACAAAAGCATGTTGGAACTCTTCGATCGTCATTTTCCAATATGGATTGTTAATCTTTCCAATTGCGAGATCCAATGGAGACGCCTATATCTCCATCATTTGATGTCGGATTGGGTCAATTTTTGGTCATCTGAAGGGTACTTTAGTGGTCTTACATTCTTGACTGGTATCTCGTATTGGAGACCATTTGGGCATCTTTTAGTTGCATCGCAGTCGTCGGTCCTGAATGTTTCCTTCATCTTCTTGTCCAATAGTAACCCTCATAACTCTCTCTTCAGAGGTTGAATTTAAACTATTTCAGGTCGTTGGAATTGTAACTTGTCAAGCTTCAAATGGGACCAAAATTGCCTAATTCAGAGACCGTTTGATATCCCAAAAGCACGTTGGAACTCTTCGATCGTCATTTTTCAATATGGATTGTTAATCTTTCCAAATTGCGTGATCCAATGGAGATGCCTATATCTCCATCATTTGATGTCGGATTGGATCAATTTTGGTCATCTAAATGGTACTTTAGTGGTCTTACAATCTTGACTGGTATCTTCGTATTAACAGACCATTTGGGCATCTTTTAGTTGGATCGCAGTCGTCGGTCCTGAATTTCCTTCATCTTCTTGTCCAATAGTAACCCTCATAACTCTCTTTAGAGGTTAAATTTATCTATTTCAGGTCGTTGGAATTGTAACTTGTCAAGCTTCCAAATGGGACTAAAATTGCCTAATTCAGAGACCGTTCGATATCCCAAAAGCACGTTGGAACTCTTCGATCGTCATTTTCAATATGGATTGTTTAATTCTAAATTGCGCGATCCAACGGAGACGCCTATAACTCCATCTTTTGATGTCGGATTGGGTCGATTTTTGGTCATCTGAATGGTACTTTAGTGCCCTTTCATTCTTGACCGGTATCGTCATATTCTGAGACCATTTGGGCATCTTTAAGTTGGATCGCAGTCGTCGGTCCTGAATTTCCTTCATCTTCTTGTCCAATAGTAACCCTTATACTCTCTCTTCAGAGGTTGAATTTAGACAATTTCAGGTCATTGGAATGGTTACTTGTCAAGCTTCCAAATGGGACCAAAATTGCCTAATTCAGAGACCGTTAGATATCACAAAAGCACGTTGGAACTCTTCGATCATCATTTTTCAATATGGATTGTTAATCTTTCCAAATTGCGTGATCCAATGGAGACGCCTATATCTCCATCATTTGATGTCGATTGGGTCAATTTTGGTCATCTGAATGGTACTTTAGTGTCTTACATTCTTAACTGGTATCTTCGTATTAGCAGACCATTTGGGCATCTTAAGTTGGATCGCAGTCGTCGGTCCTGAATGTTTCCTTCATCTTCTTGTCCAATAGTAACCCTCATAACTCTCTCTTTAGAGGTTGAATTTATACTATTTCAGGTCGTTGGAATTGTAACTTGTCAAGCTTCCAAATGGGACCAAAATTGCCTAATTCAGAGACCGTTCGATATCCAAAAGCACGTTGGAACTCTTCGATCGTCATTTTTCAATATGGATGTTTATCTTTCCAAATTGCGCGATCCAACGGAGACGCCTATAACTCCATCTTTTGATGTCGGATTGGGTTGATTTTGGTCATCTGAATGGTACTTTAGTGCTCTTTCATTCTTGACCGGTATCGTCATATTCTGAGACCATTTGGGCATCTTTAAGTTGGATCGCAGTCGTCGGTCCTGAATGTTTCCTTCATCTTCTTGTCCAATAGTAACCCTCATAACTCTCTCTTCAGAGTCGAATTTAGACAATTTCAGGTCATTGGAATTGTACTTGTCAAGCTTCCAAATGGGACCAAAATTGCCTAATTCAGAGACCGTTAGATATCACAAAAGCACGTTGGAACTCTTCGATCGTCATTTTTCAATATGAATTGTTAATCTTTCCAAATTGCGTGATCCAACGGAGATGCCTATAACTCCATCATTTGTTGTCGGATTGGGTCGATTTTTGGTCATCTGAATGGTACTTTAGTGCTCTTTCATTCTTGACTGATATCGTCGTATTCCGAGACCATTTGGGCATGTTTATGTTGGATCGCAGTCGTCGTTCTTGAATGTTTCCTTCATCTTCTTGTCCAAAGTAACCCTCATAACTCTCTCTTCAGAGGACGAATTTATAGTATATTAGGTCATTGGAATGGTAACTTGTCAAGCTTCCAAATGGGACCAAAATTGCCTAATTCAGAGACCGTTCATATCACAAAAGCATGTTGGAACTCTTCGATCGTCATTTTTCAATATGGATTGTTAATCTTTCAAGATTGCGAGATCCAATGGAGACGCCTATATCTCCATCATTGATGTCGGATTGGGTCAATTTTTGGTCATCTGAATGGTACTTTAGTGGTCTTACATTCTTGACTGGTATCTTCGTATTTGGAGACCATTTGGGCATCTTTTAGTTGCATCGCAGTCGTCGGTCCTGAATGTTTCCTTCATCTTCTTGTCCAATAGTAACCCTCATAACTCTCTCTTCAGAGGTTGAATTTAAACTATTCAGGTCGTTGGATTGTAACTTGTCAAGCTTTCAAATGGGGTCAAAATTGCCTAATTCAGAGACCGTTGATATCCCAAAAGCACGTTGGAACTCTTCGATCGTCATTTTTCAATATGTATTGTTAATGTTTCCAAATTGCGTGATCCAATGGAGATGCCTATATCTCCATCATTTGATGTCGGATTGGGTCAATTTTTGGTCATCTAAATGGTACTTTAGTGGTCTTACATTCTTGACTGGTATCTTCGTATTAACAGACCATTTGGGCATTTAGTTGGATCGCAGTCGTCGGTCCTGAATTTTTCCTTCATCTTCTTGTCCAATAGTAACCCTCATAACTCTCTCTTTAGAGGTTAAATTTATCTATTTCAGGTCGTTGGAATTGTAACTTGTCAAGCTTCCAAATGGGACTAAAATTGCCTAATTCAGAGACCGTTCGATATCCCAAAAGCACGTTGGAACTCTTCGATCGTCATTTTTCAATATGGATTGTTTATCTTTCCAAATTGCGCGATCCAACGGAGACGCCTATAACTCCATCTTTTGATGTCGGATTGGGTCGATTTTTGGTCATCTGAATGGTACTTTAGTGCCCTTTCATTCTTGACTGGTATCGTCATATTCTGAGACCATTTGGGCATCTTTAAGTTGGATCGCAGTCGTCGGTCCTGAATGTTTCCTTCATCTTCTTGTCCAATAGTAACCCTTAACTCTCTCTTCAGAGGTGAATTTAGACAATTTCAGGTCATTGGAATGGGTACTTGTCAAGCTTCCAAATGGGACCAAAATTGCCTAATTCAGAGACCGTTAGATATCACAAAAGCACGTTGGAACTCTTCGATCGTCATTTTTCAATATGGATTGTTAATCTTTCCAAATTGCGTGATCCAATGGAGACGCCTATATCTCCATCATTTGATGTCGGATTGGGTCAATTTTTGGTCATCTGAATGGTACTTAAGTGGTCTTACATTCTTGACTGGTATCTTCGTATTAGCAGACCATTGGGCCTCTTAAGTTGGATCACAGTCGTCGGTCCTGAATGTTTCCTTCATCTTCTTGTCCAATAGTAACCCTCATAACTCTCTCTTCAGAGGTTGAATTTATACTATTTCAGGTCGTTGGAATTGTAACTTGTCAAGCTTCCAAATGAGACCAAAATTGCCTAATTCAGAGACCGTTCATATCCCAAAAGCACGTTGGAACTCTTCGATCGTCATTTTTCAAATGGATTGTTTATCTTTCCAAATTGCGCGATCCAACGGAGACGCCTATAACTCCATCTTTTGATGTCGGATTGGGTTGATATTTGGTCATCTGAATGGTACTTTAGTGCTCTTTCATTCTTGACCGGTATCGTCATTCTGAGACCATTTGGGCATCTTTAAGTTGGATCGCAGTCATCGGTCCTGAATGTTTCCTTCATCTTCTTGTCCAATAGTAACCCTCATAACTCTCTCTTTAGGTTCGAATTTAGACAATTTCAGGTCATTGGAATGGTTACTTGTCATCCTTCCAAATGGGACCAAAATTACCTAATTCAGAGACCGTTAGATATCACAAAAGCACGTTGGAACTCTTCGATCGTCATTTTTCAATATGAATTGTTAATCTTTCCAATTGCGTGATCCAACGGAGATGCCTATAACTCCATCATTTGTTGTCGGATTGGGTCGATTTTTGGTCATCTGAATGGTACTTTAGTGCTCTTTCATTCTTGACTGGTATCGTATTTTTCGAGACCATTTGGGCATGTTTAAGTTGGATCGCAGTCGTCGTTCTTGAATGTGTCCTTCATCTTCTTGTCCAATAGTAACCCTCATAACTCTCTCTTCAGAGGCCGAATTTAGAGCATTTTAGGTCATTGGAATGGTATTTTGTAAAGCTTCCAAATGGGACCAAAATGCCTAATTCAGAGACCGTTCGATATCCCAAAAGCACGTTGGAACTCTTCGATCGTCATTTTTCAATATGGATTGTTAATCTTTCCAAATTGGGCGATCCAACGGAGACGCCTATAACTCCATCTTTTGATGTCGGATTGGGTCGATTTTTGGTCATCTGAATGGTACTTTGTGCTCTTTCATTCTTGACTGGTATCGTTGTATTCCAGACCATTTGGGCATCTTTAAGTTGGATCGCAGTCGTCGTTCTGAATGTTTCCTTCATCTTCTTGTCCAATAGTAACCCTCATAACTCTCTCTTCAGAGGCTGAATTTAGAGTATTTTAGGTCATTGGAATGGTAACTTGTCAAGCTTCAAAATGGACCAAAATTGCCTAATTCAGAGACCGTTCGATATCACAAAAGCATGTTGGAACTCTTCGATCGTCATTTTCAATATGGATGGTTAATCTTTCAAATTGCGTGATCTAACGAGACGCCTATAACTCCATCATTTGATGTCGGATTGGGTCAATTTTTGGTCATCTGAATGGTACTTTAGTGCTCTTTCATTTTTGACTGGTATTGTGTATTCTGAGACCATTTGGGCATCTTTAAGTTGGATCGCAGTCGTCGGTCCTGAATGTTTCCTTCATCTTTGTCCAATAGTAACCCTCATAACTCTCTCCTCAGAAGTTGAATTTGTACATTTTAGGTCATTGGAATGGTAACTTGTAGAGCTTCCAAATGGGACAAAATTACCTAATTCAGAGACCGTTTGATATCCCAAAAGCACGTTGGAACTCTTCGATCGTCATTTTTCAATGGATGGATTGTTAATCTTTCCAAATTGCGATCCAACGAAGATGCCTATAACTCCATCATTTGATGTCGGATTAGGTCGATTTTTGGTCATCTGAATGGTACTTTAGTGGTCTTTCATTCTTGACTAGTATCGTCATATCTGAGACCATTTGGGCATCTTTAAGTTGGATCGCAGTCGTCGTTCCTGAATGTTTCTTTCATCTTCTTGTCCAATAGTAACCCTCATAACTATCTCTTCAGAGGTTGAATTTAGAGTATTTCAGGTCATTGGAATGGTAACTTGTCAAGCTTCCAAATGGGACCAAAATTGCCTAATTCAGAGACCGTTCGATATCATAAAGCACGTTGGACCACTTCGATCGTCATTTTTCAAATGGATTTGTTAACTTTAAAAATTGCGCGATCCAATGGAGACGCCTATAATTCCATCATTTGATGTCGGATTGGGTCGATTTTTGGTCATCTGAATGGTACTTTAGTGCTCTTTCATTCTTGACTGGTATCGTCGTATTCCGAGACCATTTGGGCATCTTTAAGTTGGATCGCAGTTGTTATTCCTGAATGTTTCCTTCATCTTCTTGTCCAATAGTAACCCTCATAACTCTCTCTTCAGAGGACGAATTTAGTATTTCAGGTCATTGGAATGTAACTTGTCAAGCTTCCAAATGGGACCAAAATTGCCTAATTCAGAGACCGTTCGATATCACAAAAGCACGTTGGAACTCTTCGATCGTCATTTTTCAATATGGATTGTTAATCTTTTAAATTGCGCGATCCAATGGAGACTCCTATAACTCCATCATTTGATGTCAGATTGGGTCGATTTTTGGTCATTGAATGGTACTTTAGTGCTCCTTCTTCTTGACAGGTATCGTCGTATTCCGAGACCATTTGGGCATCTTTAAGTTGGATCGGTCGTCGGTCCTGAATGTTTCCTTCATCTTCTTGTCCAATAGTAACCCTCATAACTCTCTCTTCAAAGGTGAATTGACAATTTTAGGTCGTTGGAATGGTAAAATGTCAAGCTTCCAAATGGGACCAAAATTACCTAATTCAGAGACCGTTCGATATCCCAAAAAAGCACGTTGGAACTCTTCGATCATCATTTTTCAATATGGATTGTTAATCTTTCCAAATTGCGTGATCTAATGGAGACGCATATATTTCAATCATTTGATGTCGGATTGGATCGATTTTTGGTCATCTGAATGGTAATTTAGTGCTCTTACATTCTTGACTGGTATCTTCGTATTAGGAGACAAATTGGGCATCTTTAAGTTGGATCGCAGTCGTCGGTCCTGAATGTTTCCTTCATCTTCTTGTCCAATAGTAACCCTCATAACTCTCTCTGTAGAGGTTGAATTTATACTATTTCAGGTCATTGGAATTGTTACTTGTCAAGCTTCCAAATGGGACCAAAATTGCCTAATTCAGAGACCGTTCGATATCAAAAGCACGTTGGAACTCTTCGATCGTCATTTTTCAATATGGATTGTTAATCTTTCCAAATTGCGCGATCCAACGGAGACGCCTATAACTCCATCTTTGATGTCGGATTGGGTCGATTTTTGGTCATCTGAATGGTACTTTAGTGCTCTTTCATTCTTGATGGTATCGTCGTATTCCAGACCATTTGGGCATGTTTAAGTTGGATCGCAGTCGTCGTTCCTGAATGTTTCCTTCATCTTCTTGTCCAATAGTAACCCTCTAATAACTCTCTTAGAGGCCGAATTTAGAGCATTTTAGGTCATTGGAATGGTATACTTGTAAAGCTTCAAATGGGACCAAAATTACTAATTCAGAGACCGTTCGATATCCCAAAAGAACATTGGAACTCTTCGATCGTCATTTTTCAATATGGATTGTTAATCTTTCCAAATTGGGCGATCCAACGGACACGCCTATAACTCCATCTTTTGATGTCGGATTGGGTCGATTTTTGGTCATCTGAATGGTACTTTAGTGCTCTTTCATTCTTGACTGGTATCGTCGTATTCCGAGACCATTTGGGGATCTTTAAGTTGGATCGCAGTCGTCGTTCTTGAATGTTTCCTTCATCTTCTTGTCCAATAGTAACCCTCATAACTCTCACTTCAGAGGCCGAATTTAGAGTATTTTAGGTCATTGGAATGGTAACTTGTCAAGCTTCCAAATGGGACCAAAATTGAGTAATTCAGAGACCGTTCGATATCACAAAAAAAGTTGGAACTCTTCGATCATCATTTTTCAATATGGATTGTTTATCTTTCAAAATTGCGTGATCCAACGGAGATGCCTATAACTCCATCATTTGATGTCGGATTGGGTCGATTTTTGGTCATCTTAATGGTACTTTAGTGCTCTTTCATTCTTGACTGGTATCGTCATATTCGAGACCATTTGGGCATCTTAAGTTGGATCGCAGTCGTCGTCCTGAATGTTTTTTCATCTTCTTGTCCAATAGTAACCCTCATAACTCTCTCTTCAGAGGTTGAATTTAGAGTATTTCAGGTCATTGGAATGGTAACTTGTCAAGCTTCCAAATGGGACCAAAATTTCCTAATTCAGAGACCGTTCGATATCACAAAAGCACGTTGGAACTCTTCGATCATCATTTTTCAAATATGGATTGTTAATCTTTTAGAATTGCACGATCAACGGAGATGCCTATAACTCCATCATTTGATGTCGGATTAGGTCAATTTTGGTCATATGAATGGTACTTTAGTTCTCTTTCTTTCTTGACTGGTATCGTCGTATTCCGAGACCATTTGGGCATCTTTAAGTTGGATTGGATCGCTGTCGTCGGTCCTGAATGTTTCCTTCATCTTCTTGTCCAATAGTAACCCTCATAACTCTCTCTTCAGAGTTGAATTTATACTATTTCAGGTCGTTGGAATGGTAATGTCAAGCTTCCAAATGGGACCAAAATTACCTAATTCAGAGACCGTTGATATCCAAAAGCACGTTGGAACTAACTCTTCGATCGTCATTTTTCAATATGATTGTTAATCTTTCCAAATTGCGTGATCCAATGGAGATGCTTATATCTCCATCATTTGATGTCGGATTGGGTCAATTTTTGGTCATCTGGGTACTTTAGTGGTCTTACATTCTTGATTGGTATCTTCGTATTAGGAGACCATTTGGGCATCTTTAAGTTGGATCGCAGTCGTCGGTCCTGAATGTTTCCTTCATCTTCTTGTCCAATAGTAACCCTCATAACTCTATCTTCAGAGGTCGAATTTATACTATTTCAGGTCGTTGGAATTGTAACTTGTTAAGCTTCCAAATGGGACCAAAATTGCCTAATTCAGAGACCGTTCGATATCCAAAAAGCATGTTGGAACTCTTCGATCGTCATTTTTCAATATGGATTGTTAATCTTTCCAAATTAAGCGATCCAACGGAGACGCCTATAACTCCATCTTTGATGTCGGATTGGGTCGATTTTTGGTCATCTGAATGGTACTTTAGTGCTCTTTCATTCTTGAATGGTATCGTCATATTCAGAGACCATTTGGGCATCTTTAAGTTGGATCGCAGTCGTCAGTCCTGAATGTTTCCTTCATCTTCTTGTCCAATAGTAACCCTCATAACTCTCTCTTCAGAGGTCGAATTTAGACTATTTCAGGTCATTGGAATGATTACTTGTCAAGCTTCCAAATGGGACCAAAATTGCCTAATTCAGAGACCGTTAGATATCACAAAAGCACGTTGGAACTCTTCGATCGTCATTTTTCAATATGGATTGTTAATCTTTCCAAATTGCGTGATCCAATGGAGATGCCATATCTCCATCATTTGATGTCGAATTGGGTCGATTTTTGGTCATCTGAATGGTACTTTAGTGTCTTACATTCTTGACTGGTATCTTCGTATTAGAGACCAATTGGGCATCTTAAGTTGGATCGCAGTCGTCGGTCCTGAATGTTTCCTTCATCTTCTTGTCCAATAGTAACCCTCATAACTCTCTCTTCAGAGGTGAATTTATCCAATTTCAGGTCGTTGGAATTGTAACTTGTCAAGCTTCCAAATGGGACTAAAATTGCCTAATTCAGAGACCGTTCGATATCCCAAAAGCACGTTGGAACTCTTGATCGTCATTTTTCAATATGGATTGTTAATCTTTCCAAATTGCGATCCAACGGAGACGCCTATAACTCCATCATTTGATGTCAGATTGGGTCAATTTTTGGTCATCTGAATGGTACTTTAGTGCCCTTTCATTCTTGACTGGTATCGTCGTATTTGAGACCATTGGGCATCTTTAAGTTGGATCGCAGTCGTCGGTCTTGAATGTTTCCTTCATCTTCTTGTCCAATAGTAACCCTCATAACTCTCTCTTCAGAGGTTGAATTTAGACAATTTCATGTCATTGGAATGGTTACTTGTCAAGCTTCAAATGGGACCAAAATTACCTAATTCAGAGACCGTTAGATATCACAAAAGAACGTTGGAACTCTTCGATCGTCATTTTTCAATATGGATTGTTAATCTTTCCAAATTGTGTGATCCAACGGAGATGCCTATAACTCCATCATTTGATGTCGGATTGGGTCAATTTTGGTCATCTGAATGGTACTTTAGTGCCCTTTCATTCTTGACTGGTATCGTCGTATACTGAGACCATTTGGGCATCTTTAAGTTGGATCGCAGTCGTCGGACCTGAATGTTTTTTCATCTTCTTGTCCAATAGTAACCCTCATAACTCTCTCTTCAGAGGTCGAATTTAGACAATTTCAGGTCATTGGAATGGTTACTTGTCAAGCTTCCAAGTGGAACCAAAATTACCTAATTCAGAGACCGTTAGATATCACAAAAGCACGTTGGAACTCTTCGATCGTCATTTTTCAATATGGATTGTTAATCTTTCCAAATTGTGTGATCCAACAGAGATGCCTATAACTCCATCATTTGTTGTCGGATAGGGTCAATTTTTGGTCATCTGAATGGTACTTTAGTGCTCTTTCATTCTTGACTGGTATCGTCATTTTCTGAGACCATTTGGGCATGTTTAACATGGATCGCAGTCGTCATTCTTGAATGTGTCCTTCATCTTCTTGTCCAATAGTAACCCTCATAACTCTCTCTTCAGAGGCCGAATTTAGAGCATTTTAGGTCATTGGAAAGGTAACTTGTCTAGCTTCCAAATGGGACCAAAATTGCCTAATTCAGAGACCGTTTGATATCACAAAAGCATGTTGGAACTCTTCGATCATCATTTTCCAATATGGACTGTTAATCTTTCCAAATTGCGAGATCCAACGGAGACGCATATATCTTCATCATTTGAGGTCTGATTGGGTCATTTTTTGGTCATCTGAAGGGTACTTTAGTGGTCTTACATTCTTGACTGGTATCTTCGTATTAGGAGACCATTTGGGCATCCTTAAGTTGGATCGCAGTCGTCGGTCCTGAATGTTTCCTTCATCTTCTTGTCCAATAGTAACCCTCATAACTCTCTCTTCAGAGGTTGAATTTAAACTATTTCAGGTCGTTGGAATTGTAACTTGTCAAGCTTCCAAATGGGACCAAAATTGCCTAATTCGGAGACCGTTATATATCCCAAAAGCACGTTGGAACTCTTCGATCGTCATTTTTCAATATGGATTGTTAATCTTTCCAAATTGCGCGATCCAACGGAGACGCCTATAACTCCATCTTTTGATGTCGGATTGGGTCAATTTTAGTCATCTGAATGTTACTTTAGTGCTCTTTCATTCTTGACGGGTATCGTCATATTCCGAGACCATTTGGGCATCTTAATTGGATCGCAGTCGTCGGTCCTAAATGTTTTTCATCTTCTTGTCCAATAGTAACCCTCATAACTCTCTCTTCAGAGGTCGAATTTAGACAATTCCTAGTCATTGGAATGTTTACATGTCAAGCTTCCAAATGGGACTAAAATTGCCTAATTCAAACACTATTCGATATCACAAAAGCACTTTGGAACTCTTCGATCGTCATTTTTCAATATGGATTGTTAATCTTGCCAAATTGCGTTATCCAACGGAGATGCCAATAACTCCATCCTTTGATGTCGTATTGGTCAATTTTGGTCATCTGAATGGAACTTTAGTGCTCTTTCATTCTTGACTGGTAACTCGTATTCCAAGACCATTTGGCCATAATTAAGTTGGATCGCAGTCGTCGTCTTGAATGTTTCCTTTATCTTCTTGTGCAATAGTAACCCTCATAACTCTCTCTTCAGAGGCCGAATTTAGAGTATTTTAGGTCATTGGAATGGTAACTTGTCAAGCTTCCAAATGGTACCAAAATTGCGTAATTCAGAGACCGTTCGATATCACAAAAGCAATGTTGGAACTCTTCGATCGTCATTTTCCAATATGGATGGTTAATCTTTCGAAATTGCGGGATCCAATGTTGACGCCTATAACTCCATTTGATTTCGGATTGGGTCTATTTTTGGTCATCTGAATGGTACTTTAGTGCTCTTTCATTCTTGAGTGATATGTTGTATTCTGAGACTATTTGGGCATGTTTAAGTTGAATCGCAGTCGTCAGTCCTGAATGTTTCCTTCATCTTCTTATCCAATAGTAACCCTCATAACTCTCTCTCTCAGAGGTTGAATTGTACATTTTAGGTCATTGGAATGGTAATAATGGAGACGCCTATATCTACTCATTTGATGTCGGATTGGAGGATTTTTGTCATCTGAATGGTACTTTAGTGGTCTTACATTCTTGACTGTATCTTCATATTACAGACCAATTGGACATCTTTAATTGGGATCGCAGTCAGCAGTCCTAAATGTTTTCCTTCATCTTCTTGTCCAATAGTAACCCTCATAACTCTCTCTTTAGAGGTTGAATTTATACTATTTCAGATCGTTGGAATTGTACTTGTCAAGCTTCCAATAGGACTAAAATTGCCTAATTTGGAGACCGTTCGATATCCCAAAAGCATGTTGGAACTCTTCGATCATCATTTTCCAATATGGATGGTTAATCTTTCAGAATTGCGGGATCCAACGATGACGCCTATAACTACTCATTAGATGTCGGATGGGTCTTTTTTTGTCATCTGAATGGTACTTTAGTGCTCTTTCATTCTTGACTGGTATTGTTGTATTCTAGACCATTTGGGCATGTTTAAGTTGAATCGCAGTCATCGGTCCTGATATTTCCTTCATCTTCTTGTCTAATAGTAACCCTCATAACTCTCTCTCCTCAGTGGTTGAATTTGTACAATTTTAGGTTCGTTGGAATGGTAACATGTAGAGTTTCTAAATGGGACCAAAATTACCTAATTCAGAGACCGTTGATATCCCAAAAGCCACGTTGGAACTCTTCGATAGTCATTTTCAATATGGATTGTTAATCTTTCAGAATTGCGCAATCCAACGGAGACTCCTATAACTCCATCATTTGATGTAGATTAGGTCGATTTTTGGTCATTTCACATGGTACTAGTGCTCCTTGTTTCTTAAAAGGATCGATGTATTCCGAGACCATTTGGGCATCTTTAATTGGATCGCTGTCGTCGGTCCTGAATGTTTCCTTCATCTTCTTGTCCAATAGTAACCCTCATAACTCTCTCTTCAAGGTTGAATTGTACAATTTAGGTCGTTGGAATGGTAAAATTGTAGAGCTTCCAAATGGGATCAAAATTGCCTAATTCAGAGACCGTTCGATATCCCAAAAGCACGTTGGAACTCTTCGATCGTAATTTTTCAATATGGATTGTTAATCTTTCCAAATTGCGTGATCTAATGGAGACGCCTATATCTCTCATTTGATGTCGGATTGGGTCGATTTCGATTTTTTGGTCATCTGAATGGTACTTTAGTGGTCTTCATTCTTGACTGGTATCTTCGTATTCGAGACCATTTGAGCATCTTTAAGTTTAAGTTGGATCGCAGTCGTCGGTCCTGAATGTTTCCTTCATCTTCTTGTCCAATAGTAACCCTCATAACTCTCTCTTCAGAGGTTGAATTTATACTATTTCAGGTCGTTGGAATTGTAACTTGTCAAGCTTCCAAATGGGACCAAAATTGCCTAATTCAGAGACCATTCGATATCCAAAAGCACGTTGGAACTCTTCGATCATCATTTTTCAATATGGATTGTTAATCTTTCCAAATTGTCGATCCAACGGAGACGCTATAACTCCATCTTTTATTATCAGATTGGGTCAATTTTGGTCATCTAATGGTACTTTAGTGCTCTTTCATACTTGACTGGTAACGTCATATTCTGAGACCATTTGTGCATCTTTAAGTTGGATCGCAGTTGTCGGTCCTGAATGTTTCCTTCATCTTCTTGTCCAATAGTAACCCTCATAACTCTCTCTTCAGAGGTCGAATTTAGGCATTTCAGGTCATTGGAATGGTTTACTTGTCAAGCTTCCAAATGGGACCAAAATTGCCTAATTCAGAGACCGTTCAAATCACAAAAGCACTTTGGAACTCTTCGATCGTCATTTTTCAATATGGATTGTTAATCTTTCCAAATTACGTGATCCAACAGAGATGCCTATAACTCCATCATTTATTGTCGGATAGGGTCGATTTTTGGTCATCTGAATGGTACTTTAGTGCTCTTTCATTCTTGGCTGGTATCGCCGTATTCCGAGACCATTTTGGCATGTTTAAGTTGGATCGCAGTCGTCGTTCTTGAATGTTTCCTTCATCTTCTTGTCCAATAGTAACCCTCATAACTCTCACTTCAGAGGCCGAATTTAGTGTATTTTAGGTCATTGGAATGGTAACTTGTCAAGCTTCCAAATGGGACCAAATTGAGTAATTCAGAGACTGTTCGATATCACAAAAGCATGTTATAAACTCTTCGATCGTCATTTTTCAATATGGATTGTTAATCTTTCCAAATTGCGCGATCCAACGGAGACGCCTATAACTCCATCATTTGATGTCGGATTGGGTCGATTTTTTGGTTATCTAAATGGTACTTTAGTGCTCTTTCTTTCTTGACTGGTATCGTTGTATTCCGAAACCATTTGGGCATGTTTAAGTTGGATCGCAGTCGTCGTTCCTAAATGTTTCCTTCATCTTCTTGTCCAATAGTAACCCTTATAACACTCTCTTCAGAGACCGAATTTAGAGTATTTTAGGACATTGGAATGGTAACTTGTCAATCTTCCAAATGGGACCAAAATCGCGTAATTCAAAGACCGTTTGATATCACAAAAGCATGTTGGTACTCTTCCATAGTCATTTTCGAATATGGATGGTTAATCTTTTGAAATTGTGTGATCCAACGTTGACGCTTATAACTCCATCATTTGATGTCGGATTGGGTCAATTTTTGGTCATCTGAATGGTACTTTATAGCTCTTTCATTCTTGAGTGGTTTCGTTGTATTTTGAAACCATTTGGGCATGTTTATGTTGAATCCTAATCGTCGGTCCTGAATGTTTCCTTCATCTTCTTGTCTAATATTAACCCTCATAACTCTCTCTTCGGAGGCTAAATTTAGAGTATTTCAAGGCCTTAGAATGGTAACTTATCATGCTTCCAAATGGGACCAAAATTCTCTAATTCAGAGACCGTTCAATATCAAAAAAGCATGTTGGAACTCCTCGATCATCATTTTTCAATATGGATTGATGATCTTTTGAAATTGCGTGATCCAACGTTGACGCTTATAACTCCATCATTTGATGTCAGATTAGTTCGATTTTTGGTCATTTCAATGGTACTTTAGTGCTCCTTCTTTCTTGACTGGTATCGTCGTATTCTGAGGCCATTTGGCATCTTTAAGTTGGATCGCAATCGTTGGTCCTGAACGTTTCCTTCATCTTCTTGTCCAATAGTAACCCTCATAACTCTCTCTTCAGAGGTTGAATTTATACAATTTCAGGTCATTGGAATGGTAACATGTAGAGCTTCCAAATGGGACCAAAATTACCTAATTCAGAGACCGTTTGATATCACAAAAGTGCGTTGGAACTCTTTGATCATCAACTTTCAATATGGATTGATAATCTTTCAGAATTGCGCGATCCAACGGATACTCATATAACTCCATTATTTGATGTCAGATTTGGTGGATTCTTTCGTCATTTCAATGGTACTTTAGTGTTCCTTCTTTCTTGACCGGTATCATCTTATTCTGAGACCATTTGGCATCTTTAAGTTGGATCCCAGGCGTCGGTCCTGAATTGTAACGCCCTGAAAATCGGGGGTCGAGCATAAACTCAACTCCCGAGTTCCAGAACATCACTTATGCAACAAAATGAATGATGATTGAATGTTGACTGTATTCGTGCATTGAACATGAGTGAGATTAAGCCAAAACAGCATATCATACTCCAGAGACAGTTAATTTGCAAGCGGAAGACTGTGATAGATAGATAAAATATATAACCTATGATGAGTCTCCAGAGTGTGATAACATTACCAGGTTAAATAAATACAAGTGCAGTTCTAAAATATACCAAATGTGAGGAAGTGTAATGTCTCTTATCCCAAGTACCATAGCCCCGTCAATACACTATCAGGTCTTCATTGACCCGACAGAGAGATACAAATAGGAGAACTCCTCCTATCATCATAGAAGTAGTCCGGCTCTGCTTCACAAACATCGCCACCACCTAAAACTCAACAAATCTGGTTGGTGTGTACAACACCGTCCCGTAACGTGGGAGTGAGTGATCAACTCAGTGGAACAGTAAAGCATAGGTTAACATGTTATCAATTCAATCAAGCAGTAACGATAAAGCAGTACAAATCAAATAATTCTAACTACTCTTATTAAATGCAAGAATGAAATGACATGATGCTGTATGCCCTTGCCAAATTACCCTCATGCGACATCATCTTACGTTCGCGAATGCTTAACTCCCTCAGTGCGCCACATCTACTAAGCACATGCGGTGCGATGATGATCATGATTACCAAGTTATTATTAGTCCATTTCAAACAGCAGTATTGGGAAACTAAGGTACCTCCCTTGTATCATTCCCAAACATGATCCATTCTAGGGTCGTCAATCCTAGATAATCTCATACGATATTATGGTTTGAGAAGCTTAGCGAAGGCATCACAAAGGGCTCGTCACCCGTCAGCACGGATACAGATCTCACCGTATGCGGCTCAATTGCTGACCGTCAGCTCGAGTACAGGTCTCACCGTACTCGGCTCAATCACTAGCCGTCAGCTCAAGTACAGGTCTCACCGTACTCGGCCCCACTCATACTCTAGTTGCTGTGAAAGACTCGTCGCCAATCACAGCCCTTGGAGTATACTCGAAGATACTACAGAGGACTCGTCGCCCGTCAGCACGAGTACAGGTCTCACCGTACTTGGCTCTCGCCGTAAGTATCGACAGCTCGAATACAGTGTCCCATACCACCATATTCGGCTCACGAGTCTGGTTGCGCAATGGTCACTACGGGGAGGCACATGGCCCCCACGTAGGCCGACAGCTCGACCACGGTGTCCCATACCACCATGCCCGGCTCATGCGTCTTAGCGGATCGAGGTACCATGGTTAAAAGGGGGTTTCACTGGTAAGTTTGGTACCCTAGGTTCAAGCAGTAGCGTCCAAACAGGGTGAACATGCATAAGGCAGATCGGGTTACTTGACGAGCTCGACTAGCACGATCGCCCGTTGAGCTGCACGACATGAAGTGCATAAACAACTTCGTATGGCCTAGCCACTGCCGACAGGCAACGCACGACTCGAGTTCGTCGAACACATCCCACGTGGCAAATGAATCTCAGCCACGAATTCAATCCCGTTACCGATTGCCTGGGCCATAATCATAGCCCTAAACACAATCAATTGCAGATAGATAAAGCAGTAATGGATCAGGATTTAAATCATACAATCAAAGTCTGGTATTATCCGTTTAGGGCTTCCAGGGCTGTTGCACGCACTCGTTGCTCCGCTCCCCCATCACCCATGACGGATCATACAACGTAAATATAAATTTAAACATATGCATTACACAGTTAAAATCATAAAGCAGTTGAGCATGTTATGAATCACAACACAAGCATGAGTTTGTACATGTTCAATTCCTAATCACACAACTATCAAAGGAGATCATACACATAGTTAAAAGAGGTTGAGAATCATATCTCAACACCCTCATACATTACAATTTGCTAACTACTACACATTCAGACATTTCAAGAAACACTTAAACAAACATACATCAACATACATGACATATGTCGATCACATAGGCATTAGGCCAAATCCTTTCACTAGGGAGTTGCCCCAATCATAACACGCGTACACCCACGACGGATAGTCATGGCAAGCAGGAACCCAAGTTCCATATTCATTCAGCTATTTCCACAAACACTTGGGCCACACATTTTAGCATATATAGTGTATATTGGCCGTGGCGTGACTTAGGGCAAATCCTTTCGTCAAAGGGGCATCGCCAATACATAAATCATTAATCCATGACAATTAGTCATGGCGAGCACGAATGAGAATTCCATACTCATTCAGTCATTTTCACAAACACTTAGAATACACTATTACAACATACATGGTGCATGTTAGCAAAACATGTATTAGGGCTATCCCTTAGCCAAACGAGTATTTTATCCATGTATACTATAATCATACAACAAATAATCATGACAATTACATTTCCAAAACTTACACATATACGGTATTTCTAGAATACACAATTTTAACATACATAGCATTTACAAGTGAACATGTATTACGGCGATTCCTTTCGCCAAACTAGTATTTTATCCATATATAGTATAATCATACATTAAATAAACATGTCAAACATTTCTTCAAAAAAATACGTATACGGTATTTCTACGTATACCTAGAGTATGTGAAATTCCATATTCTACAACGTTAATCAAAACAGGAAACGGAAAGCACTTTGTACATGTGCAATTGCATGCAGATCATGAATCTATCATTATCTGACATTGAAAGCGTTGAAAACCCTAACCTATACACCTAAAGTCCGCACCTTTTGTCGTAGAATCGCAACGGAATCGATAGGTTTGCTAAGCTTCCGTATTCGGCAGTTTGGCAACCTATAGAACGAAATAGGTTAGCTATTTCACAACCTACAATAGTCTAAACCCCAAAACAGATTAGGGTTAGGGTTTCTTACCTAGAAACGACGCCGGAAACGTCGGGAAAAGCGTTAAGAAAGGGATGGTGCAACCGTGTGGTGGCAGGGAACGATAGTAGGGAGATCCTCCCACTTCTCCCTCACTTTCTCTCTCTTTTCCCTCTCTCAAATCCCAAATTCGTATGGCTGCCATGAGAGAGGGTTTAAAGTCCTTATATAGTCTCAAAACTCACCGAAATAGACTCTTGTTCAAGGGTTACTGCTAATATAGGTATTTCGTCACTTTTCCAGCTCAAAAGAGAGGTTCTGGTGGCCCTCCTTGAGTCAAACGTCAGACTTAAGCTCACCACACATGGATCTATGTGGGATTACGTTTTCGACTCGATCGGATTCCCAGATCGTATGTGGCGGACCATTTTCAGTTCAACGGTCGGTGGGCCACGATCCGAAATTCCAAGTACATGTAAATGTTCCTGAAATTTTTCCTGATCCGAGGGTGTAATTTGGTCTGATTCTGACGGTCTGGTTGCTTAATACTGATGTGCAAGCGAATGGTGCCAGATCACCATTCCAGATATTTATTTTGTCAAGGGAATAGTGTTTTTCACACTCCCTCGCTCCGGATCCAAACGAATGGCCGTGGGACATCGGCTGGACCTGATTTTTGAGATGGTTGTCAAGCCTAGTGAGGCGGTCCTAGTTCCTTAACTTCGTGTTAATCGGACTTCTGATGTGCGGTCTAGACCTAATACGAAGTTTCGAGATGCTTCCGAGGGCAGCTGGGTAATGAGATTGATCCTAGATTATAGGGTACTGTAGCATCGATGATTCTACAAGTTTTGGGTCTTGCAGATCATATTTAAAGCGATTGGTGCTAATTTCACAGGTACTCTAGTTTAGCACTAGCTAATTCTTGCCTAATTTCTAAAGGATTTAGTCCTGTATGATTTTCTGTCTGAGGTGGTACCTGGGCCTTTGTAGTTTGTATATAAAGTGATCCAAGTTATACTACTTTGCTAGTTTAGGATAGTGTCTAGGATGAAAGTGCTTAGAAGAATTGAATGAATAAGGTAGTGAAGGGTGAGATTTGTGAAGGAAATGGGTCCAAAAGCGATTTTAGACTGTGGGGTTCAGTTCTGACGAATTAATAAGGTGTTAGGAGCAACCCATTACCTAAGGACGTCTAATCCTAGGTTGGCAAAAATCCGGGATGTTACATGAATGTTTCCTTAATCTTCTTGTCCAATAGTAACCCACATAACTCTCTCTTCAGAGGTTGAATTTATACAATTTTAGGTCGTTGGAATGGCAACATGTAGAGCTTCTAAATGGGACCAAAATTACCTAATTTAGAGACCGTTCGATATCCCAAAAGCACGTTAGAACTCTTCGATCGTTATTTTTCAATATGGATTTTTAATCTTTCCAAATTACGTGATCCAATGGAGACGCCTATATCTCCATCATTTGATGTCGGATTGGGTCGATTTTTGGTCATCTGATTGGTACTTTAGTGGTCTTACATTCTTGACAGTATCTTCGTATTAGGAGACCATTTGGGCATCTTTAAGTTGGATTGCAGTCGTCGGTCCTGAATGTTTCCTTCATCTTCTTGTCCAATAGTAACCCTCATAACTCTATCTTCAGAGGTTGAATTTATACTATTTCAGGTCGTTGGAATTGTAACTTGTTAAGCTTCCAAATGGGATCAAAATTGCCTAATTCAAAGATGGTTCGATATCCAAAAAGCATGTTGGAACTCTTCGATCGTCATTTTTCAATATGGATTGTTAATCTTTCCAAATTAAGCGATCCAACGGAGACGCCTATAACTCCATCTTTTGATGTCGGATTGGGTCGATTTTTAGTCATCTGAATGGTACTTAAGTGCTCTTTCATTCTTGAATGGTATCGTCATATTCTGAGACCATTTGGGCATCTTTAAGTTGGATCGCAGTCGTCAGTCCTGAATGTTTCCTTCATCTTTTTCTCCAATAGTAACCCTCATAACTCTCTCTTCAGAGGTCGAATTTAGACAATTTCAGGTCATTGGAATGGTTACTTGTCAAGCTTCCAAATGGGACCAAAATTGCCTAATTCAGAGACCGTTAGATATTACAAAAGCACGTTGGAACTCTTCGATCGTCATTTTTCAATATGTATTGTTAATCTTTCCAAATTGCGTCATCCAATGGAGATGCCAATATCTCCATCATTTGATGTCGAATTGGATCGATTTTTGGTCATCTAAATGATACTTTAGTGGTCTTACATTCTTGACTGGTATCTTCGTATTTGCAGACTAATTGGGCATCTTAAAGTTGGATCGCAGTCGTCGGTCATGAATGTTTCCTTCATCTTCTTGTCCAATACTAACCCTCATAACTCTCTCTTTAGAGGTTGAATTTATACTATTTCAGGTCGTTGGAATTGTAACTTATCAAGCTTATAAATGGGACCAAAATTGCCTCATTCAGAGACCGTTCGATATCCCAAAAGCACGTTGGAACTCTTCGATCATCATTTTTCAAAATGGATTGTTTATCTTTCCAAATTGCGCGATCCAACGGAGATGCCTATAACTCCATCATTTGTTGTCGGATAGGGTCGATTTTTGGTCATCTGAATGGTATTTAGTGCTCTTTCATTCTTGACTGGTATTGTCATTTTCCGAGACCATTTGGGCATGTTTAACTTGGATCATAGTTGCCGTTCTTGAATGTGTCCTTCATCTTCTTGTCCAATAGTAACCCTCATAACTCTCTCTTCAGAGGCCGAATTTAGAGCATTTTAGGTCATCGGAATGGTAACTTGTAAAGCTTCCAAATGGGACCAAAATTGCCTAATTCAGAGACCGTTCCATATCCCAAAAGCACATTGGAACTCTTCGATCGTCATTTTTCAAAATGGATTGTTTATCTTTCCAAATTGCACGTTCCAACGGACACGCCTATAACTCCATCTTTTGATGTCGGATTGGGTCGATTTTTGGTCATCTGAATGTTACTTTAGTGCTCTTTCATTCTTCACTGGTATCGTCATATTCCGAGACCATTTGGGGATCTTTAAGTTGGATCGCAGTCGTCGTTCTTGAATGTTTCCTTCATCTTCTTGTCCAATAGTAACCCTCATAACTCTATCTTCATAGGCTGAATTTAGAGTATTTTAGGTCATTGGAATGGTAACTTGTCAAGCTTTCAAATGAGACCAAAATTGCGTGATTCAGAGACTGTTCGATATCACAAAAGCATGTTGGAACTCTTCGATCATCATTTTCCAATATGGATGGTTAATCTTTCAAAATTGCAGGATCTAACGTTGACGCCTATAACTCCATCATTTGATGTCGGATTGGGTCGATTTTTGGTCATCTGAATGGTACTTTTGTGCTCTTTCATTCTTGAGTGGTATTGTTGTATTCTGAGACCATTTAGGCATGTTTAAGTTGAATCGCAGTCGTCGGTCCTGAATGGTTCCTTCATATTCTTGTCCAATAGTAACCCTCATAACTCTCTACTCAGAGGTTGAATTTGTACAATTTTAGGTCGTTGGAATGGTAACATGTAGAGCTTCCAAATGGGACCGAAATTGCCTAATTCAGAGACCGTTCGATATCACAAAGGCATGTTGGAACTCTTCGATCGTCATTTTCCAATATGGATTATTAATCTTTCCAAATTGCGAGATCTAACGGAGACGCCTATATCTCCATCATTTGATGTCGGATTGGGTCAATTTTTGGTCGTCTGATGGGTACTTTAGTGGTCTTACATTCTTGACTGGTATCTTCGTATTAGGAGACAATTTGGGCATCTTTAAGTTGAATCGCAGTCGTCGGTCCTGAATGTTTCCTTCATCTTCTTGTCCAATAGTAACCCTCATAACTCTCTCCTTAGTGGTTGAATTTGTCCAATTTTAGGTCGTGGGAATGGTAACATGTAGAGCTTCCAAATAGGACCAAAATTACCTTATTCAGAGACTGTTCAATATCCCAAAAGCACGTTGGAACTCTTCGATCGTCATTTTTCAATATGGATTGTTAATCTTTCCAAATTGCCTGATCCAATGGAGATGCCTATATCTCCATCATTTGAGGTTGGATTGGGTCGATTTTTGGTCATCTAAATGGTACTTTAGTGGTCTTACATTCTTGATTGGTATCTTCGTATTAGGAGACCATAAGGGCATCTTTAAGTTGGATCGCAGTCGTCGGTCCTGAATGTTTCCATCTTCTTGTCCAATAGTAACCCTCATAACTCTCTCTTCAGAGGTTGAATTTATACTATTTCAGGTCGTTGGAATTGTAACTTGTCAAGCTTCCAAATGGGACCAAAATTGCCTAATTCAGAGACCGTTCGATATCCCAAAAGCACGTTGGAACTCTTCGATCGTCATTTTTCAAAATGGTTTGTTTATCTTTCCAAATTGTGTGATCCAACGGAGATGCCTATAATTCCATCTTTTGATGTCGGATTGGGTCGAATTTTGGTAATCTGAATGGTACTTTAGTGCTCTTTCATTCTTGACCGGTATCGTCATATTCTGAGACCATTTGGGCATCTTTAAGTTGGATCGCAGTCGTCGGTCCTAAATGTTTCCTTCATCTTCTTGTCCAATAGAAACCCTCATAACTCTCTCTTCAGAGGTCGAATTTAGACAAGTTCAGGTCATTGGAATGGTTACTTGTCAAGCTTCCAAATAGGACCAAAATTGCCTAATTCAGAGACCTTTCGATAACCCAAAAAGCACGTGGGAACTCTTCGATCGTCATTTTTCAATATGAATTGTTAATCTTTCGAAATTACAGGATCCAACGTTGACGCCTACAACTCCATCATTTGATGTCGAATTGGGTGGACTTTTGGTCATCTGAATGGTACTTTAGTGCTCTTTCATTCTTGAGTGGTATCGTTGTATTCTGAGACCATTTGGGCATGTATAAGTTGAATCGTAGTCGTCGGTCCTGAATGTTTCCTTCATCTTCTTGTCCAATAGTAACCCTCATAACTCTCTCTTCAGAGGTCAAATTTACACAATTTCAAGTCATTGGAATGGTTACTTGTCAAGCTTCCAAATGGGGCCAAAATTGCCTAATTCAGAGACCGTTCGATATCAGAAAAGCATGTAGGAACTCTTCGATTGTCATTTTCCAATATGGATTGTTAATCTTTCCAAATTACGAGATCCAACGGAGACGCCTATATCTCCATCATTTGATGTCGGATTGGGTCAATTTTTGGTCATCTGAAGGGTACTGTAGTGGTCTTACATTCTTGACTGGTATCTTCATATTAGGAGACCATTTGGGCATCTTTTAGTTGGATCGCAGTCGTCGGTCCTGAATGTTTCCTTCATCTTCTTGTCCAATAGTAACCCTCATAACTCTCTCTTTAAAGGTTTAATTTATACTATTTCAGGTCGTTGGAATTTTAACTTGTTAAGCTTCTAAATGGGACTAAAATTGCCTAATTCAGAGACCGTTCGATATCCCAAAAGCACGTTGGAACTCTTCGATCGTCATTTTTCAATATGGATTGTTAATCTTTCCAAATTGTGTGATCCAATGGAGACTCCTATATCTCCATCATTTGATGTCAGATTGGGTCAATTTTTAGTCATCTGAATGGTACTTTAGTGCTCTTTCATTCTTGACTGGTATCGTCGTATTCCGAGACCATTTGGGCATGTTTAAGTTGGATCGCAGTCGTCGTTCTTAAATGTTTCCTTCATCTTCTTGTCCAATAGTAACGCTTATAACTCTCTCTTCAAAGGTCTAATTTAGAGTATTTTAGGTCATTGGAATGGTAACTTGTCAAGCTTCCTAATGGGACCAAAATTGCGTAATTCAGAGACCGTTCGATATCACAAAAGCATGTTGGAACTCTTCGATCGTCATTTTGCAATATGGATGGTTAATCTTTTGAAATTGCGGGATCCAACGTTGACACCTATAACTCCATCATTTGATGTCGGATTGGGTCGATTTTTTGTCATCTGAATGGTACTTTAGTGCTCTTTCATTCTTGAGTGGTATCGTTGTATTCTGAGACCATTTGGGCATGTTTAAGTTGAATGCAGTCGTCGGTCCTGAATGTTTCCTTCATCTTCTTGTCCAATATTAACCCTCATAACTCTCTCTTCAGAGGCCAAATTTAGAGTATTTCAAGTCATTGGAATTGTAACTTGTCAAGATTTTAATTGGGACCAAAATTGCCTAATTCAAAGACCGTTCGATCTCACAGAAGCGCGTTGGATTTCTTCGATCGTCATTTTTCGATATAGATTGTTAATCTTTCCAAATTGTGTGATCCAACGGAGACGCCTATAACTTCATCATTTGATTTCGAATTGGGTCAATTTTTGGCCATCTGAATGCTACTTTAGTGCTCTTTCATACTTGAGTGGTATCGTTGTATTCTGAGAACATTTGGGCAAGTTTAAGTTGAATCACAGTCGTCGGCCCTGAATGTTTCCTTCATCTTCTTGTCCAGTAGTAACCCTCATAACTCTCTCCTCAGAGGTTAATTTTGTACAATTTTAGCTCTTTGGAATGGTAACATGTAGAGCTTCCAAATGGGACCAAAATTACCTAATTCAGAGACCGTTCGATATCCCAAAAGCACGTTGGAACTCTTCGATCGTCATTTTTCAATTTGGATTGTTAATCTTTCTAAATTGGGTGATCCAATGGAGACTCCTATATCTCCATCATTTGATGTCGGATTGGGTCGATTTTTGGTCATCTGAATGGCACTTTAGTGGTCTTACATTCTTTATTGGTATATTCGTATTAGGAGACCATTTGGGCATCTTTAAGTTGGATCGCAGTCGTTGGTCCTGAATGTTTCCTTCATCTTCTTGTCCAATAGTAACCCTCATAACTCTCTCTTCAGAGGTTGAATTTATACTACTTCTGGTCGTTGAAATTGTAACTTGTCAAGCTTCCAAATGGGACCAAAATTGCCTAATTCAGAGACCATTCGATATTCCAAAAGCATGTTGCGACTCTTCGATCGTCATTTTTCAATATAGATTGTTAATCTTTCCAAATTGTGCGATCCAACGGAGACGCCTATAACTCCATTTTTTTTTTATGTCGGATTGGGTTGATTTTTGGTCATCTGAATGGAATTTTAGTGCTCTTTCATTCTTGACTAGTATCGTCATATTCTGAGACCATTTGGGCATCTTTAAGTTGGATCACAGTCGTTGGTCCTGAATGTTTCTTTCATCTTCTTATCAATAGTAACCCTCATAACTCTCTCTGTTGGGGTTATAGGTGTCTCCGTTGGATCATGCTACTTTAGTGCTCTTTCATTCTTGACTGGTATCGTCGTATTCCAAGACCATTTGGGTATGTTTAAGTTGGATCACAGTCGTCGTTCTTGAATGTTTCCTTCATCTTCTTGTCCAATAGTAACCCTCATAACTCTCTCTTCAGAGGCCGAACTTAGAGTATTTTAGGTGATTGGAATGGTAACTTGTCGAGCTTCCAAATGGGACCAAAATTGCGTAATTCAGAGACCGTTTGATATCACAAAAGGATGTTGGAACTCTTCGATCATCATTTTCCAATATGGATGGTTAATCTTTCGAAATTGCGGGATCCACCATTGACGCCTATAACTCCATCATTTGATGTTGGATTGGGTCAATTTTTGGTCATCTGAATGGTACTTTAGTGCTCTTTCATTCATGAGGGTTATCATTGTATTCTGAAACCATTTGGGCATGTTTAAGTTGAATCGCAGTCGTCGGTCCTGAATAATTCCTTCATCTGCTTGTCCAATAGTAACCCTCATAACTCTCTCTTTAGAGGACGAATTTAGAGTATTTCAGGTCATTGGAATTGTAACTTGTCAAGATTTCAAATGGGACCAAAATTTCCTAATTCAGAGGCTGTTGAGGCATAAAATAAGCAAGGAAGTGAAGATGAGAAAAATCAAGAAATCAATTTGAAAGATTAAGAAATCAGCTTCAAAGACCACTTTGCGCGGGTTCGCGCAAAGTGAAATGGTTGCGCCAGACCGCGCAAAGTGAACGGTTTGCGCGGGGGATTATGAAGATAGTTTGCGCGGGGACTGATGGTTTGCGCGAGACCGCGCAAAGCATATCATTTGCGCGTATCCGCGTAAAGTATATGACGGTGGGATAAAAAAGGTTGGTTGATTATTTTGTCCCACATCGACCAGAACAGAGATTTCCATTGAAGAAAATGTCTATAAATACCCCGTTCTTCCTCTCAAAAGGGGTTGGAAGATTTCGGAAGTAAAAGAAAGACGAAAGAGAAGACAGAAGGTGCGGAGTATTGGACTCCTGCACTTTACGCGACCACCCGCAAAGGAGTATTGTACTCCTGAAGTTTGCGCACTGATCCGCGCAAAGCAGCATAGAACTGAAATAGTTTGCGCGGACCCGGGCAAAGCATATCGTTTGCGCGGATCCGCGCAAACCAACTGCTGGGCAGTCTATAACAGCAATGGGCTGTTATGCTGTCAGAATGGCTCGAGTCTTTAAGTCTTCAGGTTCTTCTTGTTCAGGAGAAAAGGAAGAATCATCGACGAAAAGGCGTGTTCCTCCTAAGTTTCAGGAGATGACTGAAATAGCGCTGTTATGCTGCCAGAATCTCCGTCCTCTTGAAGACTATTGGTCAATTCATCCATTCCTCCTAAGTCATAGGAGATGATTGAGATCGGCGCTGTTATACTGCCGAAACTTATATTTAACTACGATAACTGTAACTCGTAACGAATTCTTTGTAAACTATCTTAGAATCAAGGGATACTTGAGGATGTAAATGAATTCAGAATCAATGAAGTGTGATGATTGTTTTCTGTAATTATTTCATTGTTATGATTGAATAAGATAATTCCCAAATCAAATACTTTTGTTTTCTTGTCGAAACAATTATAGTCCAGACAATCGGTACCAGACTTGAGTTTGTGGTTGAGATTCATTTCGCCACGTAGGATGTGTTTGACGAACCCGAGTCGTACCTCAGTTGGCGACAGTGGTTAGGCCACGCGAAGTGCTTATGCACTTCATGTCGTTCAATTGATTGTGCGCTCGAGCTAGTCAGGCTCGTCAAGTAACCCGATATGTCTAATGTATGTTCACCATGTTTGGACGCTACTGCTTGAACCCAGGGTACCAAACTTACCAGTGAAATTCCATTAACCATGGTACCTCGATCCGCTAAGACTCATGAGCCGGGCATGGTGGTATGGGACACCGTGGTCGAGCTGTCGGCCTACGCTGGGGCCACGTGCCTCCCCGTAGTGACCAGTGAGCAACCAGACTCGTGAGCCGATTGTGGTGGTATGAGACACTATATTCGAGCTGTCGGCCTACACTGATTGGTGACGAGCCCTTTGTAGTAACCTCGAGCATACTCTGAATTTGCGGTGAGGCAATGAGTTTTACCGCGGTGTATAGAGTATGAACTAGGCCTGTATCAATTTAGTGATGAACCGTTAAAAAGGCGATGGGGGAGTGGTGTAACGAATGCGTGTAACAGCCCTGGCAGCCTTTGCAGCGACCTAGAAATACACCATCGTATGAGATTAACTAGGACTGACGACCCTAGAATGGATCATGTTTGGGAATGATACAAGGGAGGACCTTAGTTTCCCAATCCTGCTGTTTAAAATGGACTAATAACAACTCGGTAATCATGCTTATCATCGCATTGCATGTGCCTGGAAGATGTGTAGCACTGAGGAATGCAAACATGCCGCGAATGTAAGATGGTGTGGCACGAGGGAGTATGTGGTGAGGGCATGCATCGTGACTGCATTCATACTTGCATTAATAAGAGTAGTTAGGAGTGTTTGATTTTACTGCTTTATCACACTACCAAAAAAATGAGCAAAGGCTACGGACTATAGAGGTCTATGGCTACAGATTAAATCCGTAGCTAATTAGCTACGGATTTAATCCGTAGCTAAAGCATACTTAATATGTAGCTAAAACATACCTCCCCATAGGATGTTATTAGTGACGGACGATGCTTAAGGGGCTCCATGGGGCCCATTGCAATATATTTATGTTATCTAATCGGTCCATCAATTTTGAAATATTATTCCAGTGCATGGGCCCAATAATTAGAAATATCAAAAGTCCAAGTGGACCACACCATGAGAAAGAATGTAAAAATAAATCTATATTGTTAATATGTGTTGTGGTCCAGCTAAATGTTATATCTGACTCATTTTTTGCATAAACCATAAAAATTAGCCGTTAATTAAATAGACGGAGTGGATAATTAACATACACAACGGTGGGCCCCACAAGTCCTAAAATAATCACCCCTAAAATCCCGTCAGCGTACCTTTCCCACGCACCTCTCCCGCGTACCCCATTTCACAAAAGCAAAACCCTTTCTCTGTCTCTTCGCCCGCCCGCGACTCACCCTCCCAAATCCCTCTCTCTCTCTCTCTCTCTCTCTCTCTCTCTCTCTCTCTCTCTCTCTCTCGCACTCAGCCCTCTCTCGATCTCTCACGCTCCCTCACCCTTTCTCTATCTCTCAGCCCCATTTCCCTCTCTGTTTTCCAAACTCTCTGTCTCTCTCGCTAGGGTTTTCAAAACCCCCTTTCGCTGCAAGAAGGAGAAGAAGAAGGAGAAGGAGAAGGAGAAGGAGAAGAAGAACGGTTAGTCTCTCTCTCTCTCTCTCTCTCTCTCTCTCTCTCTCTCTCTCTCTCTCTCTTTCCATTTCGCAGATCATCGCAAAATCCCTAAATCCATCTTTCTTAGCTGCATCTGAGGCCGATTCGATCGATACTTCGTTCATCTCAGCAATCATAGAAGGAAATCAAGAAACTGATCTCTGTAAAGTATGTTTCAGATCCCAGTTCTTCGAAATCTGTGTTGAAATCCATGCAATCTCTCACGTTTGTATGTCCCGTCTGCAAAGCGGTCCAAAACCCTCATTTTCATCTCCGTCGGATGCGTTTGACCCCACCGATGCATTAGAATCCTTCCCTACACCGTCGATTACTGATGGAAATTAAGGATCTGGCGTGTATCTACACACATGTCCACCTGATGCATGGCCTGGACTTCCACATCGTGAAGTTGCCATGCATGTCCACATATAGAGATGCATGTGGAAAGGTGCGCGTGGGCTTAGCGGAACTCCTGTATGGTGTATTTGTTTATATATTAGTCTTTATTTTACAGGTTATCTTCAGATCTATATACTATTGATGATTCTCTCCCATTTATTCTCAACATTCTCTTAGCAAATTTCCTTAGCCTTATCGGCATTGCCATAGTTTTGTCATATGCACAGGTAAAACTAGAAGGCTTTTTGTTGTAACAATCCAGATATCTGATTGGACTGTTTTAGTTTTGTATGATCATATTTCTTAACACTACCTAGATAAAGTATGTTGTTCAAACATTTAATTGATATGTGCAGATTTTGTTCTTGCTTATATTATTACCATTTTGGTACATCTACAAAAAATGCAGGTATGTGTCTAATACAATTTCTTTATGCTAATATTTATTCCTTAATGATGAGCATACTTGGGATGATGATAGTAAAAACCCTAATTATTTATTTTCAAGTTAATCTGTATGGTTTTATGATTATCTCCATTTTCCTAGTTTATTTCTAAGAAAGTAGGCGAAACTAGTATTTTTAAGAAAGCAGAATAGCAGTAGGCAAAAGAGAGCGTGCATCTAGGTAATTTTCAAGAACCGAGCTGAAAATCATATAATTCTGTAGAGTTTTTATTTGCATATTCATCTGTCTATGGGTATGACGAGGAAGGGGCAGGTCATACTGGTTTTGGTCCCCAGACGAGTCACGTTCTGAAATGCTACTTAAATCCATGCCCAGTGGGGTACATGGAGCCCACAAATAAATGATAATAAACATCTAGTCATTGTTTTTGCTGAAAATACTAATCATTTTCACAAATTATTGTTGTAAATACATAAGCACATTGCTGATTTTGAATTTGGAGCATCACCACCAAGAAGCTAAACTGTTGTTTGGAATAATTCTGAGATATATTCAAGGTTTTTCTTTGTTTGAGCCTGTTTAAACTTGAAGTTCTTCATTTTTTAGCCATTTTGGAGTTATCTTGATGTTTTGTTTTGGATACATTTGTAGTTTTCTACTAAATCAGTCGACATAACTGGAGAATCTTTATTCCACTTCATTATTGTGTTTGGAAGGTGTATTTTTTCTGCGGTAAATCCTAGATACAATAGAGCATTATGTTATAGTATTTCTAGAATTGAGTTCACTCAATCATTTCATGTACAGAGAGTGGGTCCCACTAGTGTATCTTGTACATCTGTATGACATATCTTGTATGCTTATGCACATACCTTGTCTGGCTAGGTATTTAGACACATATACAATGCATATTGAGTTGTATATGTTGTATGAAGAGATGAATTAAAAGATCGAATTGGTTTTCAGCTCATTGAATTTATGTTTTCATAGCTTACAATATTTGTGTGAGGTATTATCTGATGCTGACTGAACAAAGTGACCATATTGTTCGGCACAATAGCGATATAGGTGCACCTTTCTGTAATTTAATTAGATTGCTCATCTGGTTTGCCATTGTGCAAGCTAATGTACAAAAATCTCCTTTTCCTTGCAATTCTAAACTTTTTTCCCATTGATGAACTGCAAAGACAGTTTACCTATGGCTCACTTTCAATGGGGAAACAATTCCACTAATCATATAGGAAAGTTTTTCCAATTGGGGAGATTTTTTGGGGCACACCCCATTCACAATATGTTCCACAAGATGAAATGGCCTGAGTCATGGAAAGTTGGGCCCACCTGCACTGTTTCTTGTTGACAAAAGAAATTGCCATTTAACTCAGTCAAGCTTTCTATCGTAAACATCATCATAACCTTTTTCCTAGCTATTTGTGGTCCCCTTTATAGTTCTTACTTCACCAATTGTTCCTAAGGCCCTGTCCTTGGGCCATATCATTGAGGTTCATATAGTTCCTCTTCTTATTTTATACTCATTGTCAGATATTTCTCATATTATTTATGTGAAGTATATCATTTCATGATTTAGATAATGCTGCTTGTTTATTTAGTGTCCAATTTGACAGAGTTGTTCTTTTGCCTTCTATTTTTCAAGGTCTGCAAAGTGGCCTCCATGGAAATCCTCTCCCACATGCACTTTACAAGCAAAATATGTGCTAATATGGCATGTGTCTAGGATATCTGATAGGAGCATAGGATAGGCTGCACCGTGCAGATGACGGTGACCATCTAATTTTGCTCTTGTAATTTGAACCACTCACTATATCATTTTTATCCATCCATTTGATAACCACCATTTGGTTAGTTAGGATTGATTTATCATTTTGATTTCCAACATGCACCTTTCAAGATGTGCCTTACAATTTGAATGGTCTTAATTCTTAAAAGCTGTACTTGTGTGCGACGTGAGGAGTAACTGCCAATTTCAGAATGGTAACAACTCTTCCAACGGAACATGGAAAAGTTAGACAATCTTGATCGTACAAATAACTTAACCGATTGTGCTTTGAGCATAAAACAGAATTTCACCAACCACATGAAATTAATCATTTGATTTTACCTTGGAATTTGAACCATTCACTGTTAACCATCCATTTGATAACCATCAATCAAATGATGATTATCTTTGATTTATTAATGTGAATTTTGAAATGATAAATAGCCATGCATGAGTGCCACATTTGAGGAAGATGACTCACTAAACTACCATTTTCAAGATGTTTGTGAGCTCTGACATGTATGATGACTCCTTTGATAGTTAACTACAATTTTAAGAAAATGGTGGTAACTCTTCCAACATACACATGTCACGGTTATATGACAATCCAGGCTGTCCAATTGCTTGCCCAATTGTGTTCGGAGCATAAAGTTACACAGGTAACCACATATATTTCAATTTGGCCCTTTGGAATTTGAGCCAATCGCTGTTTGACTTTTAACCGTCAAATGGATGGTTAGGATTGGTTGATTAGTGGGATGGTCCATTCACTAGGCCCTGAACAGGCCTTCAATGCAGGAGGAACTGTTCCTAAATCATTGAAATCTATAAAAGAAACCGTGGTATCCATGCTTCAGCTTAAATCAGAAATAGCTAGGGCTGAAAATCAATACAGGGATTTTCTTCATCATTGGCATGGTGCTAAATGCAGCTGCCCAGGACCTTGCCATGCTCATTATAGGAAGGATCTTCCTGGGGTGTGGAGTTGGCTTCGTTAATCAGGTCTTTTTCTAGCTAGTTCCACTTCCAATTTATTCTTTATTTTATTTTAATTCGGTTCTGTTTAATCAACGAATTTGGCCCACCACCAATTTCCCATATCTTTTGCTTTTCATACAATGGTGTTCTAATATAGAATATTTTTGGGTTATTTCTACCTTGGGAAAGGCATTTTGTATGCTCTTTCACAGAGGGTTGCCCTTAATTTAGATCAGTCTGAAGAATCATGGACCTTCTTTTGGTGGGGCCTCTTTTTTCAACACCAATTTCATCTTCTTATATTTCACAAGATTTATAGATGTATGAAATTGTTATAGTTCTCTGATTTCAGATGAAAATGATGATCTATATGCTGAGCTTTGGCATGTATCACGGCGGGGCCCAACCTAATGTGTAGATTAAAAATTTTCAATTATGGGAGGCAGAAGAATTGACAAATATCCGTTGTGTGGCATCTGAAGGTGTGTGGAAATTTCTTTTTTAAGGCTCTTCTATTTTGTTTGGTTTTCTTGTCACTTGATTGCTAAATTGCATGTGGTATGGACATGCAGCGCTTTTTTTTTTTTTTTATCATGGAGATGTGGTCTTGGAAGATGCTTCCTTTTATTTTATTTTGGTGAATCTGGAATGAAAGATGTTGTAGAATCCTTGCAAGCAAGTCTTGGCAGATTGACATGCTATGTTGGAGAATCCTTTTCATGGCTACAGGATGGGCAATGTCTTCCCTTTTAGGATGTCTCTTTCCTTGAATCCATTCCACCTGGGAGTCCTTTTATGCAGGTCGATATTTCCCCCCCTTCCTTTTTTGCCTGGCTTTTTTGTCATGTTTTGGCTTTTTTCTTTTACTTGCAATGGAGGCCTTCTCATCATCTTCTATTCTTCTTCTTCTTTTTCTTTAATATGAAATCTTTCAATATATATATATATATATATATATATATATATATATATATATATATATATATATATATATATATATATATATAAGTTGAGTAGCCTTCCAGAAAATGCTCCTTGGAGTTGAGATAGTAATTTCTTAAAAAAAAAATAAAAAATGTCAAGGATCTAGGACACAATGCTTTTGAGAACTTTTATATCAACTAAGAGTTTTACCTCTTTCTATCTGTATGATGTAGAAGTTGAATGGATTTTGATGTTATTCCTACATTTCCACAGGTATGAGATTAGATTCATCAAGCAAGTTATTATGTTGATGTTGATACAACAGACAGGAGGATCCAAAAGAAGGTACATGTGCTATTCTATTAAAGACTGTTTGTGCAATACTTAATTTCTCAGTACGTATTTGAATGGTAACTATATTTTTATTGATAAGCTATGCTTTTGTGGATCAATGAATAAATAAAATACTTCAAAATAATGTACTTTGTTATTTTTCTATTATAAGTGGAAATGATGTTATATAAACTAGTAAATCAACTTCAGCATGATAATTATGAGGTTCACCCCTCGTTCTTCATGTATGTTGACTGCAGAACATTGGTCATATTTCTCCTATCATCCATTTCTCTTAGGCACATCTGGCCTAAGCTTTGGCCCAAGTCATGTTCATAGTGGAGCCAACCAATATGTTGAAAATGTGGGGCCCACCTGCAATATATTCATGGGCAGATGCAAATTGGGGATTTACAGCGCATGGACCATCCATGTTGAGACCCCTCGTTCTTCATGTACGTTTTACAGAGTTTTATGTGTGTGTGTGTGGCTCATGTTCGTTTTGCCTTGTTCCAGTCCAAAGAGACCAAGGAGAGATGGTAAACCAGCTACAAAGAGAATATCTTCCAACAACCATAATGTTGAGATTGCCAGTCCATCAAGTGCTGATCAAAAGCATCGTAGGCGATTACAAGATGCTTTGGCACTTGAGGCTCCACTAGCACCTGACTCTAAGACAAGGCCTGATGTAGTCAACAAAGGATCTTAGCAACACATACAATCCTAAATATGGACACTTAAGATGCTAATGTTGTGTTGAACCATATGTTTGTGCACACACATACATTCATTTGTATATGTGCGAATATGCATATGAAGAACTATGCATATTGAAAGAAGTAATTTTTTTTAAAATGGATAATCAGAATATAATATTAGAAAGCGAGCATAACACAGCTCCAGTTCCATAAAACTATCTAATTTGGTAGTACCAAACTGCAGTAGGTAAGGAGACAGAATAGATGTTTCTATTTGGGGCTATTTATTTCCAGTCAGATCCAGTAGGTAAACTAAAATGCCCATCATGACACTAACAATTTGGCAACCCTGAACCTGAATTGTTAGTTCACTGGTATCAGCTAAGTGCTTACTATCCTTTCTTTAGAGGCCATGCCCATCATGACACTAAAAGGAGAGAACCTTGGCTGTTTGGGTAATATATTTATTTAGTTTAAAAGAATGTTCAAAATGGAAATTTATACTTTGCACTTATATTGCATTGTGCATATTAAATTGCTAGCCTCTGTACTTGTTCCTCATAGCCTCTTTCTCCCATGCATTGGCAATATTAGGCATGCTCATGAGCAGGACATGCATAATTCCCTAAAAATTGATGGAGCAGACCCGCATTCTTTCAGGTGGATGTTGCATGTGGGAGGATTGGAGCTACATATTTCAGATTCAAGCATCTGGTACGTCTCTTGTCAAGAATGCACATGATTGGAGTGGCCTGGCCATTTGGACAGGCCGTATTTATGTATTTGCTCAAAATTGATGGAGCGGACCCGGATGTGCATCGGAGCTATCCGGATGAGCGGTGGTCCCTGGAAGGTGGGAACCGCTGTTATGACCATGATGAAGCTGTGTATTTTCTATGAATGGTATTGGAGGGGCCTGGCCATTTGGACAAGCCGTGTTTATGTATTTGTTTGAAATTAATGGAGTAGACCCGGATGTGCGTCGGAGCTATCCGGATGAGCGGGGGTCCCTGGAAGGTGGGAACCGCTGTTATGACCATGATGAAGCTGTCCATTTCCTATGGACGACATTGGAAGGGTCTGACCATTTGGACAGGCCATGTTTATATTTGTATTTGCAGGGACCACACCCTTAACCTAAACCTGAACCCATTCTCAAATCCTAAAACCTATAACCTAAACCAAAACCAAAACCTATAACCTAAACCCGAACCCATTCTCAAATCCAAAAACCTAAACCTTAACCTAAACCAAAACCTATAACCTAAACTCAAATCCTTAAACCTTAACCTATAACCTAACCTAAACCTATACTTATAACCTAAACTTATTCCCAAATCCCAAAACCTATAACCTAAACCTAACCTTTCCCTAACCCTATAACCTAAACTCAATTCCCTAAAGCTAAACCTACACCTAATCCTAATCTCAACTCCCTAACCTAAACCTAAACCTAAACTTGAAAACCAAAACTTAAATCCAATCCCGAACATGAACCCGATTTCCTAAACCTAAACCATAACCCATTATCAAATCCAAAAATCTATGACCTAAACCTAAACCAAAACCATAACCTATAACCTAAACCCGAACCCATTCTCAAATCCCAAAACCTATAACCTATAACCTAAACCCGAACCCATTCTCAAATCCCAAAACCTATAACCTATAACCTAAACCCGAACCCATTCTCAAATCCCAAAACCTATAACCTAAACCTAAACCTTAACCAAAACCTAAACCAAAACCTATAACCTAAACCAAAACCAAAACCTATAACCTAAACCCGAACCCATTCTCAAATCCCAAAACCTATAACCTAAACCTACACCTTAACCTAAACCTAAACCAAAACCTATAGCCTATAACCTAAACCCGAACCCATTCTCAAATCCCAAAACCTATAACCTAAACCTAAACCTTAACCTAAACCTAAACCAAAACCTATAGCCTATAACCTAAACCTGAACCCATTCTCAAATCCCAAAACCTATAACCTAAACCAAAACCAAAATCTATAACCTAAACCCGAACCCATTCTCAAATCCAAAAACCTATAACCTAAACCTAAACATATAACCTAAACCTATAACCTATAACCTAAATCAATACCTAGAACCAAAACCAAAACCAAAACCTATAACCTAAACCCGAACCCATTCTCAAATCCCAAAACCTATAACCTAAACCTATAACCTTAACCTAAACCAAAACTAAAACCAATAACCTATAACCAAAACCAAAACCAAAACCTATAACCTAAACCCGAACCCATTCTCAAATCCCAAAACCTATAACCTAAACCAAAACCAAAACCTATAACCTAAAACCGAACCCATTCTCAAATACAAAAACCTATAACCTAAACCTAAACCTAAACCAAAACCTATAACCAAAACTTAAACACGAACCCATTCTTAAATCCCAAAACCAAAACCTATAACCTAAACCCGAACCCATTCTCAAATCCAAAAACCTAAATCCAAAAACCTATAACCTAAACCTAAACCTAAACCAAAACCTATAACCAAAACCTAAACCCGAACCCATTCTCAAATCCCAAAACCTATACTTATAAACTAAAACTATTCCCAAATCCCAAAACCTATAACCTAAACCTAACCTTTCCCTAAACCTATAACCTAAACTCAATTCCCTAAAGCTAAACCTACACCTGATCCTAATCTCAACTCCCTAACCTAAACCTAAACCTAAACTTGAAAACCAAAACTTAAACCCAATCCCGAACATGAACCCAATTTCCTAAACCTAAACCATAGACCATTCTCAAATCCAAAAACCTATAACCAAAACCTAAACCTTATCCTAAACCAAAACCAAAACCTATATAACCTAAACCAAAACCAAAACCTATAACCTAAACCCGAACCCATTCTCAAATCCCAAAACCTATAACCTAAACCTAAACCTTAACCTAAACCAAAACCAAAACCTATAACCTAAACCCGAACCCATTCTCAAATCCCAAAACATATAACCTAAACCAAAACCAAAACCTATAACCTAAACCCGAACCCATTCTCAAATCCAAAAACCTATAACCTAAACCTAAACATATAACCTAAACCTATAACCTATAACCTAAATCAATACCTAAAACCAAAACCAAAACCTATAACCTAAACCCGAACCCATTCTCAAATCCCCAAACCTATAACCTAAATCTAAACCTTAACCTTAACCTAAACCAAAACCTATAACCTATAACCTTAACCAAAACCTATGACCTATAACCTTAACCAAAACCAAAACCTATAACTTATAACCTAAACCAAAGCCAAAACCTATAACCTAAACCCGAACCCATTCTCAAATCCTAAAACCTATAACCTAAACCAAAACCAAAACCTATAACCTAAACCCGAACCCATTCTCAAATCCAAAAACCTATAACCTAAACCTAAACCAAAACTTAAACCCGAACCCATTCTCAAATCCCAAAACCTATAACCTAAACCAAAACCAAAACCTATAACCTAAACCCGAACCCATTCTCAAATCCAAAAACCTATAACCTAAACCTAAACCTAAACCAAAACCTATAACCAAAACCTAAACCCGAACCCATTCTCAAATCCCAAAACCTATACTTACAACCTAAAACTATTCCCAAATCCCAAAACCTATAACCTAAACCTAACCTTTCCCTAAACCTATAACCTAAACTCAATTCCCTAAAGCTAAACCTACACCTAATCCTAATCTCAACTCCCTAACCTAAACCTAAACCTAAACCTAAACTTGAAAACCAAAACTTAAACCTAATCCCGAACATGAACCCAATTTCCTAAACCTAAACCATAACCCATTCTCAAATCCAAAAACCTATAACTAAAACTTAAACCCAATCCCGAACATGAACCCGATTTCCTAAACCTAAACCATAACCCATTCTCAAATCCAAAAACCTATAACCAAAACTTAAACCCAATCCCGAACATGAACCCGATTTCCTAAACCTAAACCATAACCCATTCTCAAATCCAAAAACCTATAACCAAAACTTAAACCCAATCCCGAACATGAACCCGATTTCCTAAACCTAAACCATAACCCATTCTCAATTCCAAAACCTATAACCTAAACCCGAACCCATTCTCAAATCCAAGAACCTATAATTAACCTAAACCTATAGCCTATAACCTAAATCAAAACATATAACCTATAACCTAAACCCAAACCCATTCTCAAATCCCAAAACCTATAACCTAAACCTAAACCTTAACCTAATCCTATAACCTAAAATCAAATCCCTAAACCTTAACCTATAACCTATAACCTAACCTAAACATATACTTCTAACCTAAAACTATTCCCAAATCCCAAAACTTATAACCTAAACCTAACCTTTCCCTAAACCTATAACCTAAACTCAATTCCCTAAAGCTAAACCTACACCTAATCCTAATCTCAACTCCCTAACCTAAACCTAAACCAAAACTTGAAAACTAAAACTTAAACCCAATCCCGAACATGAACCCGATTTCCTAAACCTAAACCATAACCCATTCTCAAATCCAAAAACCTATAACCAAAACTTAAACCCAATCCCAAACATGAACCCGATTTAATAAACCTAAACCATAACCCATTCTCAAATCCAAAACCTATAACCTAAACCCGAACCCATTCTCAAATCCAAGAACCTATAATTAACCTAAACCTATAACCTATAGCCTAAATCAAAACATATAACCTAAACCAAAACTAAAACCTATAACCTAAACCCAAACCCATTCTCAAATCCCAAAACCTATAACCTAAACCTAAACCTTAACTTAATCCTATAACCTAAAATCAAATCCCTAAACCTTAACCTATAACCTATACTTATAACCTAAAACTATTCCCAAATCCCAAAACCTATAACCTAAACCTAACCTTTCCCTAAACCTATAACCTAAACTCAATTCCCTAAAGCTAAACCTACACCTAATCCTAATCTCAACTCCCTAACCTAAACCTAAACCTAAACTTGAAAACCAAAACTTAAACCCAATCCCGAACCTGAACCCGATTTCCTAAACCTAAACCATAACCCATTCTCAATTCCCTAAAGCTATAACCTATAACCTAAACCTATACCTAAACCTAAACCTATAACTTTCCCTAAACCTTTAACCTAAACCTAAACTTAAAACCTAAATGTATTCTCAAATCATTAAACTCAAACCTACACCTAATCCTAATCTCAACTTGAAAACCCAAACCTAAACCCGATCCCGAACTCGAACCCGATTTCCTAAACCTAAACCTTAACCTATAATCAAGTTCCCAAAAGCTATAACCTATAACCTAAACTTAAACCTTAACCTAAACCTAAACCTATAACCTTAACCTAAACCAAAACCTATAACCTAAACCTTAACCTATAACCTATAACCTAAACTTAATTATAACCTATAGCCTAACCTTAACCTAAACCTATAACCTAAACCAAAACCAAAACCTATAATCATATGGTGAGACCATTTCTTTTGTGTCAATTTTATTCCTCTTTGAGTTTTGTTTTTTAATTCATTAAGGAAAAAAAATGGTTATACATGATGCACTTATTTCACTTTGTCTTTCTTTTCCCCAATGGGCATTCTAATTTATGAATAACATGATTGTTTGTAGAATGATGGAATATATGAAGCTGTTGAAATTTCATGGTGAAGTCAAGCACATTTCTCTAATGAAGCCAAAGATTTGTATTTTCAGCATTATTGTAATTGTAAATGTAATTGATTGAATGAATTGGATTGTAATGATTGTAATTGTAATTGATTGAATGAATTGGATTGTAATGATTGTAATTGTAATTGATTGAATGAATTGGATTGTAATTTATTGTAATTGTAATTGATTGAATGAAGGATTGTAATTGATTGTGCTTGTCTGTCCTTATTGCTTGTCCTTGAATTGAATGAATGAATGCTGTCCAGGTGATAATTGAATGAACAAATGATTTTATGTAATTTTTTAACGTACAAAATAGCTACGGATATTGACCATAGCCACTAATCTCACAGGTGTAGTATTTATTAAATTTGGCATATTGCTACGAACTTTTAGCTACAAATAATATCTGTAGCTGTTTGAAGTTTTCGCTACAGATATAATTACTACGGATTAAATCCGTAACCATAAGTTCCAGACCTATTGTTACGGCACCTACGACTACGGTAGTGCTACGGACAAAAATCGTATCCATAGGTCTATGACTACGGATAATATCCGTAGCTTTGCCCATTTTTTGGTAGTTATCGCTACGGATTATATCCGTAGCTGTTGGTACCTATAGCTATGGATGAAATCCGTAGCCATAGGTTCCAGACCTATTGTTACGGCACCTACGACTACGGTCGTGCTACGGACTAAATCCGTAGCCATAGGTCTATGGCTACGGATTTTATCCGTAGCCTTTGCTCGTTTTTTTGGTAGTGTCATTACTGCTTGACTGAATTGATAACATGTTAACCTATGCTTTATTGTTCCACTGAGTTAGCTACTCACTCCCACATTACGGGACGGTGTTGTACACACCAAACAGACTCTGTCGTAGGTACAGATAAGGTGACGACTCAGGAGGCTGAGCCGGACTACGACGAGGACCAGGACGAGTTCTCGATATGCAGTATTCCGGTGGCTTTGACTAGACTGCCTGGATCGACGGGACTTACAGGGCTCACTTCTCTAGTTGTATTTTTGACATTTTGATCGTAAAACAGATACATGTATATGGTGACTCAGTTGGGTTCATACTCTGGAGATTGAGATGGTTTTTGTTTCTTTTACGTACATGTATATACAGTTTCAGTCTTCCGCTTGCCTTTATACAATTGATCTGGAGTATGAATTACTGTTTTGGTATAATATCACTCATGTTTAATGCACTAACACAGATAACATTTAATCATCATTATCTATGTTGCATAATTGATGTTTTGGAACTCGAGAGTTGAGTTGCTACTCGACCCTCGAATTTCAGGGCGTTACATTTAGGCCATATAAATGCAGAAATGTAACAACCCAGAATATCATATGCCGTGGATGTAATGCAATATGCGGTGCGAATGAAATGACAAAGCTGGAGTGTGAAGTCGGGATGATAGTACGTAGTATCGCAGGTTACGGGGTCCATAATAAGGGACTTCTATCCAAACCAGTCTCATACCTAAATTTGGATAGATAGATTCAATGTGGTAAACTTGTAATCTCAGGTTAGTTGCGCATCCCAACTAAAATCCTGGCCATTGAGAAGGTCCACAACAATTAGTTGTGCACTGTCAACCCGAGTAAATAATGAATGAATGAGTAAAATGCCGAGTATATAACTCTTCCTCAATAAGTCCACATATCAGTACTGTATATCTCTAAGATCATCACCGAGGTCTATTACACTCTACGCCACCTTACCGCTCCTATTCGAGCGCACAACTAGGTAAGTGGAAGAGATCTCACTATCCGCTTGCCAATATCAGGCCCGACTCGTTGATAGCGGACTCATTCCTCAAGTTGGTCAAACTCAACCTAGATATTGCCCCCTCACTCAGGCGGGTAAGGTCACACCCCCTCCCAACAGATCATGACACAGTGGGAGACGTGACCTACTGGTATTCGGTTCTCGGTATAGACGTTGGAGCATCCTTTGGTACCAAGAGGGTTTAGAGATTTTCACCCAGGGACATCTATGGCGCCCCGATGCTAGTAACAGATTTCTAGTGTCCCATCTGGCAATCCATGATATGTTTGTGGAGGCTACGGCCCTGATGTCGTTAGGGCGTAGGGTGGTTATATCACGCCCTGATGTCGTTAGGGCGTAGGGTGGTTATATCACGCCCTGATGTCGTTAGGGCGTAGGGTGGTTATATCACGCCCTGATGTCGTTAGGGCGTAGGGTGGTTATATCACGCCTTGATGTCGTTAGGGCGTAGGGTGGTTATATCACAAAATGCAAGATGCATGAGTCATCCTATCCAGTCATGCATCAAACCTACACGTACCACGCGCTCATGTGGGTCAACTCTACCTATTTGAGAGCCTCATAACAACCTGCCCAATGGCATATGCAATAGTTAACCATTAACCATGCCTTATATCAAGCATGCATGCGTATTGGCATATGTCATGATGTTATACTATCATGTACTCACAATCGACATCGATAATTGGCCTAACGAAGGGCCTAAGGGAAGGTCACAATGTGGACATTCAACCATCATTGCCCATCAATGTGGAGATATAACCAACATTGCTCCCAAGGAGCCCACATAGAGCCTAACATAATATATAGTGGGCACATAGCCTCACACAAGGGCCTAACATATATCACAATGGGCCTCACTCAAGGGCCACATATACATCACATTGGGCCTCACCATGTGGGCCTCATATACATTACATTGGGCTTATAAATGGGCTTCAAATACATCACAATGGTCCACATCACATGGGCCATACACACCGCAATGGGCCACATCTCATGGTCTTAATACACATCACAATGGGCCACTTACACAGGCCTAATATACATCACAATGGCCACTCACATGTGCCTAATATACATCACAATGGGCCGCTCGCACGGGCCTAATATACATCACAATGGACCGCTCACATGGGTCCACTATACATCACAATGGGCTGCTCACATGGGTCCAATATACATCACAATGGGCCGCTCACACGGGTCCAATATACATCAAGTGGGCCGCATCAACAGGCCACACCAATGGGCCTCATAAACATCAAGTGACCCGCACACATTCCCAAAAAATGAATCGTATCGAAAGATCATCTGAACCATACTACAACTAGCAGTGGAGATAATGATTTCCACCATTAAAATCCTACAGGGCCCACCACAGAAAACTGTGAGAGCAGCCACACCCACCATTGAAATGTTTATAGGACCCACCATTATGTATTTTTGAGATCCAACCTATTCATGAGTTAACATAGAGGTAGATGAAGTGAAAACAAAATATCAGATTGATTGGAAACTACCATGGCTCCTAAGAAGTTTTGAATGGCGGATGTCACTGTCCCCACTATTTTCAATGGGAGGGTCCGTTAGAACTTTAGATCTGACTCATTCTCTTTGTGATGGCATAAAATGATCTCTAAAAATGGTTGGACGATATAGATTACAGCGCACGCATCATGGTGGGTCCCACCGTCCGAGGTCTGGACGGTATGGATCCACACGGATGGAAGGATGGAGAGGATTTCACATACATCATGGTGACCCCGTGCTTCTTGCTGCACATATACCAGCAGCTGGCAGTGGCTGCTGGCCCACCGTCCATCAGACGGATGGTGTGGGTTGCAATTAGATGGACGACATTGATGAAACACATACACCATGTCTGTCCCACCGTCCAGCCATCTGGACGGTGTGGATGGACGGTGCAGATGAAACACATATCGGATCTGACCCTCAAGTCCTTGCTGACTTTAGTACAACAGCTATTAGCTGCTGTACACAGCCCGCCCCCTACTAGATAACAAAAGGTGGGTCCCACGTTGGACAATCTTAAATATTATAATATTATTATTATTATTATTATTATTATTATTATTATTATTATTATATAAGATCTAGTCAAGCGTTCAGGCGCTGGACGTTTGGATGGACAGTATAGATATAACATATGCATCGCGGTGGGGTCCACACACGTGGCCCACCAACTAAATGGACGATGTGGATGAAACACTTACATCATGTGGGGTCCACGTGGTGGCCCATTAGAGGTTAGAATATTCTTCATTTTGGGATGGTGTGGATGCACCACACGTGCCCAACAGGTGGGGCCATGATTTGGATGGTGTAAATTTAAAACACATACATCATACATGGGATCCATAAAACTTGCTGACCTCACAACAACAGCCAGTTGTGTGGGTCCCACAGAACTTGTTGACAGTAGTAGCTATATACCTGGTGGGGTCCACATAGATGGACGATCTTGATGACCAGACCCCACCTGCTGATGTTAATACATCAGCTAAGTAGCTGGTGTGCGGTAGACCAGCCAATCTGTTTCCAGGTGGGTCCACACGTGTGGGACCCACCAGCTGCAATTAAATCAAGCAGATATTTGTACTTTTTCTTCATCTGAGCCTGTCCAGATGGACAGGCTAGCGGGCCTGCCGCTGGACGGTCCAGCAAGGTGGGCCCAACATATGGATGGCATGGATATAATACATACTTGATGGTGGGCCACACACACACACCAGGTGGGCCACACACCTCTTCATCATCATCACCATACATAGGAAAGAGAGAGAGAGAGAGAGAGAGAGAGACCCCCGCTACTATGGGCCCCTCTTAGATCACAACACATACATCAAAGTGGGCCCCATAATAAGTGGACCCTAAATAAAAAATCTAGAACTACGATCACCCACCGATTTCCACTTCTTTAGGCTCCATGGACTCCTTAGCTCCATGACTTTAACTTTGATGGAAGATGATGGAAATTGAAGGGGTATGATGAAAGATCTTGGGGTAGGAAGTGGGCCACACACAAAGCTCTCCTCTCATGGACGTTTCCTCTCCTCGTGGTTGCTTTGAAAAATGGTAGGGAAGAGAGAGAGAGAGAGAGAGAGAGAGAGAGAGAGAGAGTGGTCGTAAGGGAGAGGGATGGGTGTGATGGGTGAGAGATGGGTGATGGGTGATGGATGTGTACTTGACTTGAGAGTTGACTTTAGGTGAGAGAGGGATGGGTGTTGGTACTTGATTGATTGATTTGACATTAGGTAAAGATTCTCTTGAAATCCGCAACGCGCGGCGTTTCTTTGAAAATTACGTGGGCCCATAATTCCTGGCCTAGGTATCGCATCGGCATACGAGATACGGCGTTGGAACCACGGTGACGGTGCGGTTGTAAGGGTACAAGTCTCAGGTCAACCCGACTCAGATCGACAGGATGCGACTCAGGGTCGCGCACAATGCTATTTATACGTTGCGGGTCACCGAAATTCGATCGGGTGGGCCGCTGGAGTCTACGGAATGGTACAAATTAGGATACGGGCCTTATAGCTCTCTCCTCCTAATAAAAATTTCATCCTAGAAATTTGTAAAACAGACAAGGGAAGAGGAAGCATCATCATCATATATATATATATATGTCAAGGCACAATTAATCTACAAAAGGATGGGAATAACACTCTCTAATCTCAACCTCACGCACCCAAGACACCTCATCAATACTATGGTGACCCCTACTGAACCTCAGATCCTGGATCAGAAACGATCGAAACTGGAATATTATGCAGCCTCACAATCTCAATGGTAGGGAGCTATATCAGAAAGTTTCTAAGTTATTCGAACTCGGGGATCTAATCATTCTAAGTTCTTAACAATCATGAGTGTAGGGTAGCTATCAGCAGATATGTGATGTTATCCTCAGGTATTCCCAAGTTATGCTCTGATACCAACTTCTGTCATGCTTCAAACTCGGAAACCGGGCTCACAAAATTTCTGATAGCCGAATCTGGTGTCGACAGCCTCCGTAGTACCCCATTCTCGGCTCCCAGCCACCCTACGCCAGATTCCGATCCTGGGATCCTATAAGGAGGATTTTCCAACATACATATATCTTGTAAGAAGCATAACCACAAGTTTACCCAAATCACAAAGACAACATCATCATCACATATGCACTAATAAAAATATTTGAATACAATACTGAAAGAGAAATATACATATATAAAAAAATCAAAGCTCTAAAAGACCACTGCACACTCCAAGCTCAACACTGCTGTAACCTAATGTCACCTGCACGCATCTGTTGTGTATAAGCTTATAAAAAGCTTATAGGGCGGTGTAAGTGTGTGTGCAAGGTAAGTGCCAAGTATACAGTATCAGAGCAATGCGGAAACATGCTGGTAAGTCCATAAATACTATTAGCCTTATCCAGGATATGTGATGCAGAAAGATAATAAGCCAATATCAAATACTAAGGAAGCAATATATATCAACTATGCAATGCGGAGACATAATAAACCAAATATCACATACCGAGGATACAATGCAATATGCAAATCCTGATGAGTCCATGAATGTTGTCAACCTCATTTAAGCCATATAAATGCAGAAACGTAGTAACCCAGATTACCATATGTCGCGGATGTAATGTAATATGCAGTACGAATGAAATGACCAAGCTAGAATGTGAAGTCGAGATGATAGTACGTAGTATCGCAGGCTACGGGGTTCATCACAAGGGACTTCTATCCAAACCAGTCTTATACCTAAATTTGGATAGATAGACTCAATGTGGTAAACTCCTAATCTCAGGTTGGTCGTGCGCTCCAACCGAAATCCTAGCCATTAAGAAGGTACACAACAATTAGTTGCGCACCACCAGCCCAACTGAATAGTAAATGAATGAATGAATAAATGAGTAAAATACTGACTATATAACTCCTCCTCAATAAGTCCACATATTAGTACTGTAACATCTCAGAAAAAATCCGTACAAAGGCCTGAATACCACCTCAGTCAAAAATCCCTAAGGACCATGTTCTGTAGAAATTTAGGCGAAAATTAATTAAGTACTAAACTAAATTAATCGGTGGATTTAGCTATGTAAGTGTTATGGTTTCCTATTCCTCTGGTTGTCAAATTTTGTGGTGCTAAAAACACTATCTATGTCTTGTGTAACATGTTGATTTTTATGTTCAAGATACTGCATCTTTGCTTCAAGTCAAGAACGAAGAACTACTTCAAATCATTTCAAGAAATACAAGTACAAGCTACAACGAAAGAAGTGATCTTCTTCAAGACTCAAGATGAACTACAACTCAAGAATGACAAATCCAAGCTTTTGAAGATCTCAAGCTCAATGCTACATCAAGTATAGAGATCTCAAGCTTCACAATCTTCAAAAGGTCAACTATCATCTGAAGAAATGAAGTTTCAATGTCCATACTTCACATTCAAGGTATGAATGACCTTAGATTGACCTTAGGGTAGGTCATTTTGTATACATAATTCAAATTGAGTTATTTTATAAGTATTTGGTCTGTTGTAAGACTAGTCCAGGACTTTGTTTGACTAGTCCTAGAACTGGCTCGACCAGTCCAAGAAATTTCAAGACCAGTCTTAAGTTGTTGCAAATTTTCAGAATTTTTTGGTTGAGCTTTGACCAGTCCTGGAGTCTGCTCGACCGGTCATAAGAACAGTGTCGTCTCATTCACGACTAGTTTTATCCGATCGCACTTAAAATTTTAAAATGCAGTTCGACCTAGGACCAGTCGTGGTGGCCACACGACCAGTCGTAGACGCGATTTCTGCATCTATAAATAGAACATGAATTTAGAGTTTTTTCAATCCGAATTCAAGTAAAATCAAGGCATCACTCTGAGATAAGTTTGTGTTAATTTTTAAGATACACTGTGCGTATTTAATATTCTCTTTTGTTAGCTTTGTCAAATTGATTTTATTTCTATATTCTAATTTGAATTGAAAAGAGGAATTGTTGTATTCCTTCTTCTTGGAATCAAAATCGAATAGAGCTAGCCCATATGGTTTAATTTAAAATCAATTAGAATCTAGAACCACTTCAAAGTGAGTATTGGACAATTGAACTTCTATATTCGAACTTCTACTCCAATTGGTTCTTCCGGGCTGCTACAAAAGGAGAAATCCAGGTATTTTACTATATTGTAAATTTCCTTCATTTTGGTTTTTGTTTGAGATTAAGCCAAAAAAATCTCAATCTAGTGGTTATCTGAGGTGAGCCAGAAAACTTATAAAGTGGGGTTTTTTTTAATTGTGTAAGCCCATTTGAAAGACACAATTGTGAAGGTTTTAGGTGAACCTGTGAAACCTATTTTCATAGTGAACACTGATATCCCCTATGTGAGGATATTAGGTGTAACATCCCGACTTTTCAGGACCCGAGTACACGACCCGTTTCCCAATTACCCGAGTAAGCAGATGAGCGTAGAATGGACAAACAAACATAAGAGAAAATTTCAATTACATTTAGAGTATACGAGAGAGTGCCCCTAATGACTTACATAAACCAATGTCTCCAAAATTAACAAATACAAGAGTTACATGATCCAATACATACAAAATAGTAGAATGCACGTAAATTTGAGCCGCTAACCCCTCAGCTTCTCCAGGTAGATACAGTCATGCAACCCTGAAACTTGAACCCGGCTCTTCATCAGGCCGAACCTGAAAATCACTTAAGCCACTTGTGTTACCTGTACGGTTATATTTATTTGATGGATGAGTGGCCAACTCAGTGTGAACTCCCCTCAAGATTACACACTGTCGCATTAGGTAAGCATAGTTATAAAAACATGGCAAAGCATATAAAACAATACATGATGCAGTCTTATTAAATGCATGGATGTGTGCACATGCTCACAGACCTGGGGATGCACATCCAGCTGGTAAAAAATCGCCCAAGAAGAACTAGTCACCTGGAAAAGACTATGATATATAGATCGTCCAAGGAGGACTAGTCACTCAGAAAAGTACACAAAGGTACGTCCAAGGAGAACTAACCACCCGAAAAAGACCGTAATAATACATAGATCGCCCAAGGAGGATTAGTCACCCGGAAAAATATGCAAAGGTAAGTCCAAGGAGAACTAACCACCCGACAAAGACCATAATAATACATAAATTGCCCAAGGAGGATTAGTCACTCAAAAAAATACGCAAAGGTACACCCAAGGAGAACTAACCACCCGAAAAATACCATAATGTATGGCATGAAAATGCATGATTAGCCCAACCGTTATTATTCCAAATTCAAACAATCAATTTAGAAAAGCTCAGAGGTCACTATGGGGGGTTGGTTACCCTGCATAGGCCGACAACTCAGGCATAGTGTCCCATTCCACCATCCCTGACTCATGAGACTACCACCTTAGGATGTTTAATGAATCCTAATTGACTAGTGGCCGATCATATTCAGTATATGGGGCTTATCATCACATGGTTGCACAAAATAAAACATCGAACCCATATAGGGCAAATTATATAAAAAAAAGCCACATAGGGTAATATCAAAACAAGCCACCTAGGGCTGATATCAAAACCGTGCGATAAATACTGTCCTTAAAAATCACTTGGACACAACCCCTAGATGGTAGGCCGACATCAATATTCAAACCTCCCCATCACTCAATAACCACTAAGTCGAAGGTTCATTACAACCAAATCAATCGAGTTACATCCCAAGTATGGGTGTACATTTATAAGTTGGGGTTTCCTACTAATGTACCAGTTTAAATCCCATAAGCAATCCACAAGTAATCCAATAACATGAATTAAATAAACAGGATAAACATTAAGCATGTATTGTAGCAATTCAATTCCAACAATTAACACATATGGTTATAGCATTTCTCCTTTCTTTCCTCCTCAATTTCCTCCATTTTTTATTTTCTTCATTTCCTCCATTCTCGATTAAAAAGGTCCAGAATGTTGGACCCAGACTCAGGCACCAGTCTATCCCATTACCCTTCCAAATCCATCGATTAACTGGTCCGACTCAGCCTTTCTTCCTTCCTCCATTTCCTCCATTTGTTTATTTTCTTCATTTCCTCCTTCTCAATTAAACAGGTCCAGCAATGTCTGGACCCAGACTCAGGCACCAGGCCCAACTCGAAATCTAGCGAGTCGAACAGAGATGGTGCGACGGTGCACCCACTCTCTCCACATCTTCTCTTCTTTCTTTTTCTTTCTTTCTTATACTTCTCTTCTTCTTTTCTTTTCTTCTTCTTACTTTCCTGCTAGGCCAGATGGGGCCTGAGCTTGGCCCTGACTCGTCCAGCTTAGACCGGACTTGATCGAGTCAGTATGGTGCGGTGCAACAGCCGCTAGCTGATTCTCTCACCCACCATTCGTTTCTCTTTCTTTCTTTCTTCTTCTATTTTCTTTCTTTCTCTACTAGGTTATTGTAGAGATGGCCCACCTTGCTAGTTTCGGATTTGGAACCCGCTGCCTCACAGCGCCTGTAATGGTGCAAGTCGAACGGGGAAGACGACACAGCTCTAATGGCGGATCAAAATCTGGCGGGCCTTTCCTCATTCTACCTATTATGAATTGATCTAATGGACCCCAGTAAGCTTGGAGAATAAAGAAATGAAGCTCAGATGAGCTTTTCTTGGTGGGTTCGCCAACGGAAGGAAACAACTACTTTTCTCTATCCGGTTGTGAGGAGCCCTAATACACTCAATCTGTAGTTATATATGGGGTCTCTCTAGCTATCCTAAACCACAGGATCGTCAATGAATGCCCCAGATTCAATCCGGTGGAAACCACCATCAAAACAGCGGTCTGGACTGAGACCGGCTGTTTTTATTTTCCTGGTATAAAGAAAACCCTAAACCGACTTCTTATTAATGGATGGGTAGAATTGCTTGGGATTGAACGTCCGAGATTGAGGGTGAGGAGCGCACGCGGATCGTGCCAGCTGGAGTGGACAGTTTCCATTTTTGGTATTTTTTTGTGTTTTTGGGTTGTTTTGTGTTGGTTCTCTTGTGCCCAGACGTGCATGAAATTCAGTTATGTTAGTTGGGTTTTGGTCGAGCCTGCCCCATAAATCAGATAAACGGTTTGGATCATTGGGATGGGCACTGTAGGTGGGCCACTACCGAAATCACAAACGTCAGTCCATCCGCTGTTGAGAAACAAAGGGAATGGGATTCTTTCCCATTTGCTGGAGAATTCGGGTCAGTGCAATTTGACCGAGCTGGGTCATCCAGCGCACCACAGGTGCTTTAGCACCAGTGTACACTCACACTAATGTGGGGCCCGTGGTGATGTTTGTGGGAAATCCACCCAGTCCACGATGTTCCATGGCTCAACTAGGCCATCTTGACCGAAGACATAGCAGATCTAATGCTCAAGTGGGCCGTACCAACCGAATCAAGATCCTTAGGTGTCGGTTACGTTGATCTGACGGTCGGATCGCCCTGAAATCGAACGTCAACGGTTGAAAGGTCCTAATGGGTCATTCATAAGGCTTCCATCATATATTACTGGTCAATTAATATAAAATCTATTCTATTGCACATTACTAACCAATCCTAATATTAATATGGACTTCATTACTTGTAATTACAATAATTAAAATCTTATATACTTTCAATATTAATTTACTACTAATTACATGTTGTTGTTCACAGATTCATTAATATATATAATTTATAATATACAATATCGTATTCAATTAAAATTATATTTATATTGGATGATATTGTTAGATAATATGCAATTCCATAAAATTATTCAACGCTACATTATAATTTGACTTTATGTTGTTAAATCAGTATTCATTATGTTTATTTAATATGATAATATTTTCATAATGTCTTATATACATTAAGTACATATGTATCATTTTAGCATGAAATTTTAAATCTTTACAAAGTATATACCTTTTATAGTGTATATATTTAGGTTGCATTATTTATACATATATACATATGTACTAAAAAAATTTTCTTTGTTTATATTAAATTAATCTACATGGTAACACTGGAGTACTAGAAAGTACGGGGTGTTACATTAGGAGTGGAGTAGCAAGCTGTGTGGCTGTTATTTAACAGTTGGTGAACACACAGGGGAACCACTATAATTCTCTGTCTTGTGGTTTAAATGTTTATTTAATTTTTATCTTTTATCATTCAAAGCTGTGGAATGTATGTGTGGAAGTGGATGTTGTAATATTTACATTTCAAGCATTGTGGAAATGTTGTAATAGTTTAAAATTTCAATTCTTGTTATTTTCTTTATTCCTCTTCAGTTGGAGATATTGATACTTATACCGTTCTAATAAGGTTGTCCTGCCATAAACCCTTGGTTTTTATGGTGCAAGGTTGTCTTTAGAACATCATTCGTATCAGCCTCTCAATACTAGAATATTGAGGTTGCTTTACATTTCCGTACTGTGATTTATTTAAAGTACTGTCTTTCATTTATTTGTATACAAGGCTATCTTATTGTTTAATTTCGCTGGTATAATTTTAAATTTGGCATAGTCCTATTCACCCCCCCTCTAGGACATATAGTTAGGCCTTTTCAAGTGGTATCAGAGCCTAATAGCTTGTTTTAATTGTTATTTAAATTTATTTCCTGAGCTAATCGATCTAAGCTATTTATAAGATGTCAAATTTTGATAGCCTTTCAGTCACTAGGCCTCCACCATTTGATAGCTCTAATTATGCCTATTGGAAAGCCAGGATGTGGATATTCCTTAAATCCATGGATGAGAGCATGTGGTTAGCCACAGTGACTGAATGGATCCTCCTACCACTGAAGTGACTGGTATCGATGGATCAAAATCAATGAAAGTCACACCTTATTTTTCTTGGACCACACTTCAGAAAAGTGAGAGTAGTGACAATGCAAAACCACTAAATGCAATCACTTGCACACTATCACCGGATGAGTTTAAAAGAATTATATCCTGTGATATTGCAAAGCAAGCTTGGGATATTTTAGAAATGACACACGAGGGTACATCAATTGTCAAGAAGTCTAAAGTCCAAATCCTCAAAACTAAATTGAGGAAATACATATGGAAGAAAATGAAATGTTTATGGACTTCTATACTAGATTGAATGACATTGTAAACTCTGTGTGGGGTCTTGGCGATAAAATTCTAGGAAGTAAAGTGTGTGCAAAGATACTACGCTCACTACCTAAACGGTTTAACTCAAAGGTGACTGCAATCCAGGAACTTCGTGATACAGACAATATGAGGGTAGAAGAATTAGTTGGGTCTTTACATACCTACGAGTTAAATCTAAAAGCTCCTAAAGGTAAATCTATTGCCCTTAAGTCTTTTAAATGTATTTCTTAAGAAAATTCTGATTTTGAAAATTCTGAAGATGATATGGCTCTCTTAGCGAAAAAGTTTTACAAGATTTTCAAAAGTAAAAAGAGGGTTGATTTTCAAAAATCAAATGATAAGAAAAGATCTAAATCTAAATCTAAAACTTGGAAATCTTTAAAAGATAGTCAATGTTACAATTGCCAAGAATATGGGCATTTAGCAAACAAGTGTCCTAAAAAGGACAAACCTAAAAAGAAAGGAATGTTGGCTACTTGGGATGAATCTTCTGGCACTGAAGCCTCTTTTGAATCAGAAGATTTTGAAACTGAGTCGGGCAATGAAGTCAAAGCTCTTATGACTCTAGCCAAGTTCACTTTTTCAGATCATGATGATTCTACTAGTGAAGAAAATCTGAATAGTGATCATGAAAATCAAGATGCTTATAATGCCCTATACAAGGAAAGTTATAAAATTGTTGTTAAACTTAAACTTCAGAAAGAAAAGTTTTCAAAGCTTAAAGAAAATTTTGAAACTCTTGTTTTAGAAAAATCCCATATTTCAGATTGTTTTGAAAAATGCAAATGCGATTTAGAATTCAAAACCTCCCAGATTTAAAATTTGAAATCTAAATCTAAAAAACTTAAACTTGAAATCTCTTCACTTTTGAGTTTAAAGAATACATGGAGGTATGCCCAAGGTGATCTAAAATTAGAAAAACTTTTGTCTGGATGAAGAAAATGTGGTGACCGATCCGGTTTGGGCTATGATAGAAATATTCCTCCAAAATAGAAGAATACTCCTCCTAAGTTTGTAAAAGGAGAATCCTCAAACTCAAGAGAGAAAAGTTCTAATAAAAAGTTTTCTAAAAATGGTAAAACTTTTCAAAAACCTAAAAGCAACTATATCAACTATAAAAATCAGAACCGAAACCCTTTGGCTGAGAAAATAGTTGATCTACTTAAGGAGCTCTTAAAATCTAACTTAGTGGGTCATTCTTACAACAACTACAAACATAAAAAGACCAACTATACTCCTAAACCCAAAACAATTATGAAATGGGTTCCTAAGGTTGCTTGGTTGCCACATGACTTTCAAAGCTTCAAGCCATTCAAAGTGGTACCTAGACAGTGGATGCTCCAGGCACATGACTGGTGACAAAGGTTTGTTCACCACTCTTAAAGACATGAATGATGGTTCAGTCACATTTGGTGATGGCAGAAACTGCAAGATTATTGGCCAAGGTACGGTTCAACTTTCTAACCTCCCCTTATTTGAGAATGTTTTCTACGTTGAAGGTTTAAAACATAACTTTTTAAGCATTTCTCAAATTTGCGATAAAAATCATAGTGTTAAATTTTCTAACATAAGGTGTAAAATATTAAACAAAAATGGTTCTGTAATATTAACTAGTCGTAGAACTTCTGAAAACTGCTACATCGTAAGTGATTCTAATTCATTTAATCAATTGTGTTACATGGTCCATACTGATGAGACCGAGTTATGGCATAAACGCCTTGGACATGTACACTATCGCAATCTCTATAGATTGAGCAAAAGAGAACTAATAAGAGGTCTACCTAAACTTTAAAAAGTAGACAAAATATGTGGCGAATGCCAGATTGGCAAGAAAACTAGGAGTTCTCACAAAAAGGTGAACTCCAATGCCACATCAAAATTGCTCGAACTTCTCCACATGGATCTTGTAGGACCAACTAGGACGGAGAGTTGAGGTGGCAAAAAATACATACTGGTGATCGTGGATGATATTACCAGATTCACTTGGGTAACCTTCTTAAGAGATAAAACAGAAACCCTTGATGAAGTAAAAAGAATTCTCAAACGGATCCAAATTGAAAAAGGTTCTCAAGTTAGTAAGATCCGTAGTGATCATGGATCAGAATTTGCGATCAGGGAATATCTCATGAATTCTCTACACCTAAAACACCACAACAAAATGGAATTGTTGAAAGAAAAAATAGAGTTTTTCAAGAAATGGCTAATGTAATGTTGAATAGTATGAAGCTCCCTAAAAATCTTTGGGCCAAAGCTGTAAATACTGCCTACTATATAATCAACTGAGTTTATACAAGTAAATCAAATAATAAAATTTCTTATGAACTATGGTTTGATAAGAAGCCTACTATCAAATACTTTCGAGTTTTTGGCAGCAAATATTTTACGTGACCGTGAAAATTTGGGGAAGTTTGACATAAAAGTGATGAAAGTATCTTTTTAGGAAATTCTTTGAACAGTTGTGCTTATCGAGTACTGAACAAGAGGACTTGTGTGATTCAAGAGTCCATCAATGTGGTCATTGACGATCACTTGAATACACCTGCCCCAAGTTCAGATAATGATGAAGTTCTTTTAATTGACAAACCAGATACTTCATCAAATCAAACTAATTCTGAACTGAGGACTGTCAAAGATCATCCAACCACTCAAATTCTTGGAAACCCTCTCACTGGTGTGCACACTCGTAGACAATTAGAAGACATATGTAATTATGTGTACTTTACATCCCAGATAGAACCAGCTAACGTAAAAGAAGCTCTTACTGACGAAAACTGGATAGTAGCTATACAAGAAGAACTTAACCAATTTGTGAGAAATGAAGTTTGGTATCTTGTTCCTAGACCTAAAGATAAACACATTATAGGAACTAAGTGGATTTTCAAAAATAAGTCTAATGAACTTGGTAATATAATTTGAAACAAGGCTAGACTGGTTGTACAAGGGTACACTCAAATTGAAGGGACCGACTATAATGAGACCTTTGCCCCAGTAGCTCGTCTTGAATCAATCAGACTATTCATATCCATTGTGTGCTTTAGAAAATTCAAAATTTATCAAATGGATGTAAAGAGTGCCTTCTTAAATGACGATCTGCATGAAGAAGTTTATGTTGAACAACCAATGGGTTTTGAAGACCTTAAGAACACTGATCATGTCTATCGCCTTAAAAAGGCTCTCTACGGTTTGAAACAAGCTCCCATGATGGTACGAATAATTGACTAAGTTTTTACTAAGTTATAATTTTCTAATGGGAAGTGTTGATAAGAATCTGTTTGTTAAGAAACATAACGATCATATCTTAATGGTGCAAATCTATGTTGATGATATTATTTATGGATCTACCTATACTAACATGACTGTTGAGTTTGCAGATTTAATGAAATCTAAGGTTTTAAATGAGCATGGTTGGGGAATTGAATTATTTCCTAGGGTTGTAAGTGAAACAACAACCTGATGGTATTTTTATTTCTCAAACCAAATATGCTTTGAACTTAATTAAAAAGTTCAAATTTGAGAATGGTAAGAATTTTATACTCCTATGAGTACAACATTAAGACTCTCAAAAGACTCTACAGGTAAAAATGTAGATCTTAAATTATATCGCAGTATAATTGGTAGTCTACTTTATTTAACTGTAAGTAGACCAGATATTGCTTTGAGTGTTGGTATTTGCGCTAGATATCAATCTGACCCTAAAGAGTCACATCTAACTACTGTTAAGCAGATTATACGATATGTCGCAAGTTCTGCGAATTTAGGTCTCTGGTATCCATATGATACTAGTGTTCAGTTGGCAGGGTACTCAAATGCTGATTGGGCTGGTAATATCGATGATAGAAAGTCAACCAGTGGTGGTTGTTTCTATATTGGAAATTATTTAGTTTCTTGGTTTAGTCAGAAACAAAGTTCTATATCGCTTTCTACTGCCGAGGTTGAATACATCGTATCTAGAAATGCATGTACCCAACTTGTTTGTATGAAACGCATGTTAAGCGATTATGGAATTGCACAGGATTCAATGGTTTTATATTGTGATAATTCCAGTGCAATAAATATTTCTAAAAATCCAATTCATCATTCTCGTACCAAGCACATTGACATTAGATTTCATTACATTCGTGAATTAGTGGAAGAAAAAATAATTTCACTAGAATATATTCCAATCGAGACTCAACTTGCTGACATTTTCACTAAACCGCTCGACAAAAGCAGGTTTAATAAATTGAAATTTGATCTTGGAATGTGCAATTTAAATTGATTATTCATGCATGTGTGTATCATAGTGTGTATATATATTTAATAATTTATTGGTTTAAATTTCATTTTTTTTATGAAAAACGCATGTTTTTTATGTTTTCACAATCAGTCGAGGACGTGCTCGACCAGTCGTGGTACGACCGGTCAAGAACAGTCCTCGACCAGTCATGTAGCGCATTGAATCTCTTCAAAATTAGGGAAAAACCCATCTTTCTCATTTCCTAATTCTTCTTCAACGGGCCGTAGCACGACTAGTCGTACCCAACTGTCTGATTACTCAATGTTAGTGCATCATTTGTGCTTTTCTTGTAGATTCTAGTTAATATTACTTCATTTTCACTCTTGGAGTAATTTATTTTGTGTTTCATTGCGATTTTGGGGTTTTCACTTGAAAATATGATCTATCAAAACCCCACTCCTCAACTTTAGAATCTACTTGTTTCTTTGATTAATCTATTGCAAATAAATGCTAGAGGAAAGAAGAAAACTTCCCGTGGTCCATCATCCTCTAGATCAGCTCCTATCTCTCGGCGCCATCTTTGTTCACTCGAAGATGATCCCCACGCATGTTAGGGATTTGCGAATGTGCAATGTCATTGTTGAAAGACCTGTATTTATTGATCATATTGCTCCTTTTGGTATCCTTCCACTTCTTCAATCTGTAGGTTGGGATAACGTCCTACATTGGGGTGGGCCTGCATACCAATCTATTGCTCAGGCCATGATTGCGTGTATTTCTGAATTTTCATTTGAGAATTTAACGTTTAATATTGATACTAGAGAAGGTCCATTTGAGATAGACCGTCATCTGATTTCGGCTCTCATGGACATACCTGTTAATGACGAGGGTATTCTTATTCATACTCTAGTTGAAAAACCATCTGAAACAGAAAAATGTATGTTAACTAGAGATTTATGCAATATGGATGTTCAATGGACTCATAAAGGGAATGCGCTCCCAGCAAAGTATTTGTTACCCAGATACAGGGTTCTCCACATAATCTTTACTTCAAATCTGTATCCACGTTCTGGTAACAAAACTGAACTGACTTCTTATATGATTCGAGTTTTGCATTCTATCGTCACTGGTACGAAAGTCTGTCTTCCTTCTTTAATATGTCATTTTATCATTCAGTTTCGTCTCCATCCAGGACACAGTGATATTCCATTTTCTTATCTTATGACTGTGTTAGCGTCTCACATGCTAGTTGTTATGCCTGTTGAAGAGGTTCCTATTCATCATCTTTCTTTTAACAATTCAAATATAAACAAGATGAAGCTGGAATTGACTCCTGGCCAAAGAGATGTGGGTGGCAGTGGTGCTGAAGCAGGGAATGAAGAAGAAGGTGGCGATATTCCTTCTGATGACATAAATATGGATGACATTTTTTATGGAAATGAATCAGATTCCACTAATGATCATGACTATGAGCCAGCTGATTTTGATGCTCGTCTACATGCTTTTGAGGAGAAGGTAGGGAACATGAATGTTGCCCATGATTTTGTAATCTAAATATATGCGTAAGTATCTTAGGCGCATTAACAAGGAGCTTCAGCAACTTGATCCTACCATACCTACTCCTTCCTTACAATCTGATTAAGTGTTTTATTCTTTGGTTTGTAATAACTTTTATAATACTTTTGTTGGTGTGTAGACTTTGATTTTACTTCAGTTTGTATGACTGACTTTTGTTTCAGCTGGTTAATGCTATGTGAACTTTGAATTTGCTTATTTTACTTGCATATCTTAACTAGTTATTCCTTTAATTACTCTCTTATTGGCTTTCCACTTCCATTTATTCCTTTCTTCCTTTGTCATATTGTGACAAAAAGGGGGAGAATAATTTAATTTTGATGAATATGGATATGGTAGATAAATATGGATTGTGGGGGAGTAAGTAGCATAAGCATAATTTTTATGGATCTTTGTGTGTTATTCAAGGGGAGTAAGTAATGAAGTATTTGTGAATGACAACTGGTGCATGATTCTTTAATCAGTTGTAACTAGTTTACTTTCATAACTGGTGCATGATTCGTTGTATTCATAATGATCATATTTTTGTTAAGTGTGTTTTGTCACAAATTTGACAAAGGGGGAGATTGTAAGTGTTATGGTTTCCATTTCCTTTGGTTGTCAAATTTTGTGGTGCCAAAAACGCTATCTATGTCTTGTGTAGCATGTTGATTTTTATGTTCAAGACACTGCATCTTTGCTTCAAGTCAAGAACGAAGAACTACTTCAAATCATTTCAAGAAATACAAGTACAAGCTACAACGAAAGAAGTGATCTTGTTCAAGACTCAAGATGAAGTACAACTCAAGAATGACAAATCCAAGCTTTTGAAGATCTAAAGCTTAATGCTACATCAAGTATAGAGATCTCAAGTTTCACAATCTTCAAAAGGTCAACTATCATTTGAAGAAATGAAGTTTCAATGTCCATACTTCACATTCAATGTATGAATGACCTTAGATTGACCTTAGAGTAGGTCATTTTGTATACATAATTCAAATTAAATTAGTTTATAAGTATTTGGTCTGTTATAAGACCAGTCTTGGATTCTGTTCGACTAGTCCTAGAACTAGCTCAACCAATCTAAAAAATTTCAAGACCAATCCTAAGTTGTTGCAAATTTTCAGAATTTTTTGGTCGAGCTTCGACCAATCCTGGAGTCTGCTCGACCGGTCGTAGGAACAGTGTTATCTCATTCACCTACAGCTACGACTCAAACTCCAGCAACCATTCTTGGTTCCTCATGACCAGTCGTGGGTTGGTCACGACCAGTCGTTGAGGCCTCACGACCAGTCGTGGGCACCCTACGACCAGTCGTGGAACGGTTTTATCCGATCGCGCTTAAAATTTCAAAATGTAGTTCGACCTAGGACCAGTCGTGATGGCCACACGACTAGTCGTAGACGCGATTTCTACATCTATAAATAGAACATAAATTTCAGAGTTTTTCAATCCGAATTCAAGTAAAATCAAGGCATCACTCTGAGATAAGTTTGTGTTAATTTTTAAGCTACGCTGTGCGTATTTAATATTCTCTTTTGTTAGCTTTGTCAATTTGATTTGTTTCTATATTCCAATTTGAATTGAAAAGAGGAATTGTTGTATTCCTTCTTCTTGGAATAAAAATCAAATAGAGCTAGCACATCTAGTTTAATTTAAAATCAATTAAAATCTAGAACCATTTCAAAGTGAGTATTGGACAATTGAACTTCTATATTCGAACTTCTACTCCGATTGGTTCTTCCGTGCTGCTACGAAAGGAGAAATCCAGGTATTTTGCTATATTGTAAATTTCTTTCATTTTGGTTTTTGTTTGAGATTAAGCCAGAAAAATCTCAATCTAATGGTTATCTAAGGAGAGCCAGAAAATTTAGAAAATGGGGTTTTTTTTTTTAATTGTGTAAGCCCATTTGAAAGATACAATTGTGAAGGATTTAGGTGAACCCGTGAAACTTATTTTCATAGTGAACGCTTATATCCCCTGTGTGAGGATATTAGTAGTGGAGTAGCAAGCTGTGTGGCTGTTGTTTAACAGTTGGTGAACACACAGGCGAACCACTATAATTCTTTGTCTTGTGGTTTAAATGTTTATTTAATTTTTATCTTTTATCATTCAAAGCTGTGGAATGTATGTGTGGATGTGGATGTTGTAATATTTACATTTCAAGCATCATGGGAATGTTGTAATAGTTTAGAATTTCAATTCTTGCTATTTTCTTTATTCCTCTTCAGTTTGAGATATTGATACTTATACCATTCTAGTATGGTTGTCTTGCCATAAACCCTTGGTTTTTATGGTGCAAGGTTGTCCTTAGAACATCATTCGTATCAGCCTCTTAATACTAGAATATTGAGGTTGCTTTACATTTTCGTACTGTGATTTATTTAAAGTACTTTTTTCATTTATTTGTGTACAAGGCTATCTTATTGTTTAATTCCGCTGGAATAATTTTAAATTTGGCATAGTCCTATTCATCCCCCCTCTAGGACATATAGCTAGGCCTTTTCAAGCTGAACCACTATTTATACAAATGGCAAAACCTAAAACCATCAAAATCGCTAACTCAACACTACTTAAAAACCTAGGAAAAATTCCAAAAGCCTGTTGCTCTCGGGAGCATATTGAAACTCCGTATCAGACCTGGACTGCACGTCAAAAGTCCGATGACCGCGAAAATATAGGGTTATGACTGTGTTACTGGGCTTGACAACCATCTCGGGAATCGAGCCCAGATTATGTCCAAAAATACATAACTTGAGTCATAAGTAAAGTGTGTGAGAAACGCGAATATCTTTAGGAAATGAACCAGAACTTAAGTGAATTGGTTCATTCACTCACAGGCGAAATTGAAGATTTCAGACCGTCAGTTTCTGACCAAACTTCACACATGGGAAATGGAAATTTTTCTGCTCTTATTCGTATACTTGTGGCCCTAATCGAATATGTACGACCGTTGATCTGACACAGGTCTTTCACGGCTGATCGGCCTATCCAAACCCGCTGAAATCGCATCCTGGCCTAAATCCATTGTCAGGGAACTTATTCTGTGACGTAGGTGAGTAATGGACCTCCCGATGGGCCCCATTCGTCGAAACAGTAGCCCTTTGGATAGAAACCAAGTATACCATGGCCCTGGGCCATTTACACCAGTTCTGGGCCTATTTAAAGCCCTTAAACCACCCCACTTCCATTCCATATGAATTTCTCTAACCCTAGGAGAGAGAAGAGAGAAAAGAAGAGAAAAGAGTAAGGAGAGGAGAGAAACAGGGAGATCGTTGCTGGGATTCTTTCCCACGACTCTATGCCACAGATTCACCTCCCCACTTTGCTACACAATTGTTTCTGGTTACAATTTGGGTAAGAAATCCTAACCCTAATCTTGTTTTAGAAATCCAAATAGAGTAATTGATGAAATTGCTAACCTATTTCATTGTTTAGGTGCCCGTCGTTCCGTTTTCGGGAACGTAGTGTTCGAACCGAGTTCAAAACGAGTATTCCGACGAAAGGTGTGGACTATAAACGTTTAGGTTATGGTTTTCAAGGCTTTCAATATCAGCTAATGATTTATGTCTGACTTGATTACTGCCATATGATCTTAGTCACGACGTTTTTGATATATTATACATGTGTGAACTATGTTGAATACAAGATGCATTCCATGTGTTTGTTGAAATGATTTAATGAACATGAGATTATGATTTGTGCTTGTCATGACTTAAATATAGGATTCATGTTTGTCATATGTATTACGATCACTTTGTGTAAGGATTAGCCATAATACTCATCGTAACTAGTCTAGTCTATGTATTTGGTAATATGTAGTCTAAGTGTTTGATTTAATGCCTGAATGAGAAATTGTTAATGAATTGTATTTAGTATGGGTATTGAGATAGGATTCTCAATTACCTTATCCATATGTATAGTTTCCTTCACGTAATCTTAATTTTTACTACGCGATTTATGGATGAAATGCATACGTATGGTAACATGTTCAATGTTTTTGATGAAATGTTTAAATGAAGGATTCACTTGAATTGTTTGTTAAATGCTGATTTGTTTATCACATGTATTTACCTGCTACATTTGAGTAAGATCCCACTATAACGTAGTCCAGGCAATCGGTAACAATTCTCATTTGACTGGCCGAACTAATCTCGCCACATTGGATACGTTCGATGAATCCGGGTTGTACGACTATTGTCAACAGTGGTTAGGCCACGTGGAGGGCTTATGCGCTCCATGTCGATTAAGTCAGCGTACACCCATACCAGTTGAACTTGTCTATTAAACCGATTGGCCTATTGTGTGTTTACCATGTATGGACACAGCCCTTGAATCCAAGGTACCACTTACCGATGTAAAGACTCATTTTAACCATGGTACTAAAATTGTGGTAATGACCGCTTTAGTTGAAGTAAGAATATGTCGATATGTCCTAGAGGGGGTGAATAGGACTTTTATAAAATTTTTATGGTTTATCTAAAATCCTATCAAACGTGTCCCGAGTAGATATACAAGAATCAGGATTTCTTCAAAATAAATCTAATGGCTTCCAAGCCAAATAAAGGATCCAATCATAAACATACTTTGAAAGATAGACAAGATACGAATCAAAGTTATGATGAATGTGATTGAGTGTGAGATGTGATCTCATATAATTAAATATGAAAACATATAATCATATAGGAAAGAAAGACAATAACCATCACAAACATAATTATTTTTCAGTGGTTTGACTACTTGTCTACTCCACTCCCGGCAAACACACTCAACCCTTGAGTGTACTGGATTTCACTAAGGAGGTTTCACAACAGGTTCACCTCAAACCGGAGGTTTTAAATCAGGTTCACCTCTAACCAGTACAACCTACACCTAGGCTGACAGTTTATGCTCCCACGAGCAAGGGTCAACATATAGCACCCGATTTTAGGCACATTGGCTAAGGATCCACTCAAGGAACCTCACTTGTTTATGCTCCCACGAGCAAGGGTCAATACAACGCACCCAACTTTTAAACCACCTTGGTCAAGGACCTAATGTTTATGCTCTCTACAGAGCAAGGGTTAACACAAAGCACCCATCACGTACACTCCCGCCGGAGGCCTCCTACGAGGGCTTGCAATGGGTGAGAAACACCTTAGAGCCAATCCTATAGAATGAATGATCACAAGGGTCCTCTGAGCTCTAATAACTTATAGATAAGCAGATGAGTCCCTTTCAATGCATTGTTGAAGATCCCCTCGTTTGATGAAGAACTTCAGCTTCCTTGATCCGCAACTCAGAAGATGTACCAAACATGGCGACGGGTTGGGTCAAGGTTATGATGGAATCCTATTCTCAAATATTTTCCTATAAGGGAGATAGAGCAATTCCAATCATATATGCATTCAAGGCATCCTAGCTTAATGATTTGCCATTAAGATGGTAGCTGGAGGATCCTTGAGTGCGGAAGTTCATTCCCCAATCCACTCTATTGAATGTCAATGATGAGGGTGGATTAGAGGATGAACTTCCATGAGAGAGAAGGTTTAGGGTATATGGTCTAGGGTTAAACACACAAAAGCACTCTCTATTTTCTCTCTACAGCAACTAAAGAAAAGTTCTCATTAAATAGGCAAAAGGTTCCAATGGATATAAAAATGTCACATTTATGACAGAATTCGATATCATCGAGCAGGGTCGATATCATCGAGCGCATACTCTCGATTGCATCGACAGGCCGCTCGATGACACAAACTCAAATGTCATACGCTTTTGAAACATTTTGCCAGCTAGTCGAGGAGATCGAAACATGTGTCGATATCATCAGATTTCAAACTCTGATTGCATCAATATGATGTTCGATTCCTCGACATTTGAAAAATGAGAGAGACTTGCCTTTGAAATATTTCAAGTCTAAGATATGATCGAAGCACAGTCGATATCATCAAAATTTGAATGTCGGTGATATCGATGGCAGTGTCGATGCATCAATAAATCCAAAGGATTTTCCAGTAAGCTTGCTAGACAGTTTGTGTCCATTATCAATGTAATTGACCCGGCCTCGATATCACCGATATTTGAATATCGATTCTATCGGGTGACCCTCGATCCAAGATAAAACCACCTGAAAATATTGCTGGATAATTGTGTGTGCAAGATCGATATCATCGAAGGCCTTCCGATATCATTGAGATTTAAATTCCAAGATATTAAGGAGGACTTCGATATATCAAAGGTTTTATGATTTTTCTTAGCAACAACAGGGACACAACAATTGTGTTGTCGATTTTCTCGAGTCAATTTCGATAGACTCAAGATTCAAACTTCGATGATATTGATAGGTATCTCGATACATCGATAATTCCATCCAAAGATATATGTGGTTGTTGGACATCTTTTGTCCTCATTTCGATGGTATCGATTAGTCATCGAGGACATCGACACCATTGATCGATTATATCGATCAGTCTATCAATAAATTGATAGAGGTAGAAAACTTAAAAATTTTTGAACTTTTGAAAAAAGTTTTCTAACCCAAAAACCCTATGATATTCTAGTCAAATTTTAAGGGTTTTATATAACTGGTGTTTTGGGACATGGGATGTGAGGCTTAGATTTACCTGTGGCGAGTTCGGGCACACATCTGGTTGAGGCAGACGGTTGATTAATCTTCCAATGGAGCTTTTCTGTCTAGACAACTCAACACTCACACTAATTGACAAACCAGGGCACTTTCAATCTCCCCCTTTGTCAATTACGTGACAAAATACCAAAACACCCTAAAATAACTTCTATATGGACACCCTAAATTGTGTGTACATGAACTTTACACAATTGTACAATGCTATCTAGTTCACATACACAAATATTTAGAAGTTATTCCCCCTAACTACATTCTCCCCTTATCTTGTTGCAGTTGCTCCCCCTAGCACCTGCATCACCATTCACAAGCAGACATACACACAATTTTTTTGTGACGGGTGTAGATTTCCTCTCCCCCTTTTTGTCAGTCATTGGCAAAGGTAAATATAACAATTGATATTGACTGAAGTAGATAATATGAGAGAACCATCATTCAAGGAGCATACGCACAAAAATAGATAGATGTAAACTATATATGCATAGCAGATAATATATAGATTAAAATATCACATGCATCACACACCATTGGAGCTATAACCAGATAAAATAGGAAATGGCGGTAAAGATCAATGATATATATAAATCGCCATAACCAACAGTAGCTAAAATATACATATATTGCCCAAGATTGGCAGTAGTATAATCATTCATTCCATACTAAAATAAAATTCAGCCCGTCCATGGGCACCCAAAAAGACCAAAACAACCACCAGTATTAAGCCCATCCATGGGCACATCAACAACAAAAAAAAAAAAAACGTTAGACTGTGTGGGTTAGTTATGTATCACATACACTCATGGAATCGTAGGGCATACAAAAAGATACCTATGCCCATATGCAGATATAAGAGAAAAGTGTGTGTGTGTGTGTGTGATAGATCCTGGATATCTTTACTAAGGTGGAGGAGCAGAGGAGGATGGCGATGTATCATCACGAGATGCATGAGTCATACCATTTAGTCATGCATCAAACTTGCGCGTACCGCGCGCTCATGTGGGTCAACTCCACCTATCAGAGAGCCCCATAACAACCTGCCCAATGGCATATGCAATAGTCAACCACGCCTCATATCAAGCATGCGGATGATGCGTATGGGCATGTGTCATGATGCTATACTATCACGTACTCACAATCGACATCGATAATCGGCCTAACAATGAGCTTAAGGGAAGGTCACAATGTAGACATTCAACCATCATTGCCCATCAATGTGGATATTCAGCAAACATTGCTCCCAAGGAGTGGCCCACATAGAGCCTAACATAATATATAGTGGGCCCATGGCCTCACACAAGGGCCTAACATATATCACAATGGGCCTCACTCAAGGGCCACATATACATCACATCGGGCCTCACCATGTGGGCCTCCTATACATTTCATTAGGCTTATAACTGGGCCTCAAATACATCACAATGGGCCGCATCACATGGGCCTTACACATCGCAATGGGCTGCATCTCATGGGCTTAATACACATCACAATCGACCGATCATACGGGCCTAATATACATCACAATGGCCACTCACATGTGCCTAATATACATCACAATGGGCCGCTCGCACGGGCCTAATATACATCACAATGGACCGCTCACATGGGTCCACTATACATCACAATGGGCTGCTCACATGGGTCCAATATACATCACAATGGGCCGCTCACACGGGTCCAATATACATCAAGTGGGCCGCATCAACAGGCCACACCAATGGGCCTCATAAACATCAAGTGACCCGCACACATTCCCAAAAAAATGAATTGTATCGAAAGATCATCTGAACCATACTACAACTAGCAATGGAGATAATGATTTCCACCATTAAAATCCTACAGGGCCCACCACAGAAAACCGTGAGAGCAGCCACACCCACCGTTGAAACGTTTATATGACCCACCGTTATGTATTTTTGAGATCCAACCTATTCATGAGTTAACATAGAGATAGATGAAGTGAAAACAAAATATCAGATTGATTGGAAACTACCGTGGCTCCTAAGTTTTAAACAGTGGATGTCACTGTCCCCACTATTTTCAATGGTGGGGTTCGTTAGAACTTTAGATCTGACTCATTCTCTTTGTGATGTCATAAAATGATCTCTAAAAATGGTTGGACGGTATAGATTACAACGCATGCATCATGGTGGGTCCCACCATCCAAGGTCTGGACGGTGTGGATCCACACGGATGGATGGATGGAGAGATTCCACATACATCACGGTGACCCCGTGCTTCCTGCTGCACATATACCACCAGCTTGTAGCTGTAGCTGGCCCACCGTCCATCAGACGGATGGTGTGGGTTACAATTAGATGGATGACATGTCTGTCCCACCGTCCATCAAACGGATGGTGTGGGTTACAATTAGATGGATGACATTGATGAAACACATACACCATGTCTGTCCCACCGTCCAGCCATCTGGAGGTGTGGATGGACAGTGCAGATGAAACACATATCAGATCAGACCCTCAGGCCCCTGTTGACGTTAGTACAGCAGCTATTAGTTATTGTACACAGCCCGCCCCCTACCAGATAACAAAAGGTGGGTCCCATGTAGGACCATCTTAAATATAATAATAATAATAATAATAATATTATTATTATTATTATTATATAAGATCTAGTCCAGCGTCCAGACCCTGGACGTTTAGATGGATGGTATAGATATAACATATGCATCGTGGTGGGGTCCACACACGCGACCCACCAACTAAATGGATGACGTGGATGAAACACTTACATCGTGTGGGGTCCACGTGGTGGCCCACTAGAGGTTTGAATCTGCTTCATTTTGGGATGGTGTGGATGCACCACACGTGCCTAACAGGTGGGGCCATGATCTGGACAGTGTAAATTTAAAACACATACATCATACATGGGATCCATAAAACTTGCTGACCTCACAGCAGCTGCCAGCTGCGTGGGTCCCACAAAACTTGTTGACGTCAGCAGTTATATACCTGGTGGGGTCCACATAGATGGATGGTCTGGATGATCAGACCCCACTTGCTGACGTCAATACATCATCTAAGTAGCTGATGTACGGTAGACTAGCCAATCCCTTTCCAGGTGGGTCCACACATGTGGGACCCACTAGTTGCAATTGAATCAAGCAGATATTTGTACTTTCTCTTCATTTGGGCCTGTCCAGCGGGCCTGCCGTTGGACGGTCCAACAAGGTGGGCCTAACATATGGATGGCATGGATATAATACATACTTGATGGTGGGCCACACACACACACCAGGTGGGCCACATACCTCTTCATCATCATCACCATACAAAGGAAAAAGAGAGAGAGAGAGAGAGAGAGAAGAGAGAGAGAGAGAGAGAGAGAGGATGTAGTTGAGGGACCCCACCACTATGGGCCCCTCTTAGATCACAGCACATACATCAAAGTGGGTCTCATCATAAGTGGGCCCAAAATAAACAATCTAGAGCTACGAACACCCACCGATTTCCACTTCTTTAGGCTCCATGGACTCCTTAGCTCCATGGCTTCAACTTTGATGGAAGATGATGGAGATTGAAGGGTTAAGATGAAAGATCTTTGGGTAAGAAGTGGGCCACACACAAAGCTCTCCTCTCATGGACGTTTCCTCTCCTCATGGTTGCTTTGAAAAATGGTAGGGAAGAGAGAGTGAGAGAGAGAGAGAGTAAGAAAGAGAGAGAGAGAGAGTGGTTGTAAGGGAGAGGGATGGGTGTGATGGGTGAGAGATGGGTGAATGTGTACTTGACTTGAGAGTTGACTTTAGGTGAGAGAGGGATGGGTGTTGGTACTTGACTTGATTGATTGATTGATTTAACATTAGGTAGAGATTCTCTCGGAATCCACAACGTGCGGTGTTTCTTCAGAAAATACGTGGACCCACAATTCCTGGCCTGGGTATCGCATCGGCACGCGAGATGCGTCTTTGGAACCGTGGTGACCGCGCGGTCGCAAGGGTATAAGTATCGGGTCGAGCCGACTCAGATCGACAGGATGCGACTCAGGGTCACGCGTAAATGCTATTTACGCGTCCCGGGTTGCTGAAATTCGATTGGGAGGACCGCGGGAATTTACGGAACGGTACAGACTAGGATACGGGCCTTACAGATTTAGTGCTCAAAAGTTACCAAGGCAAAGAATGGACCTGTAGAGACCAAGATTGAAGATTTCAAGGTCCCAAGATCTAAGGAAACCAAGTGGAGAATGAAGTCGAAAGAACAAGCGCATAATCACAAAGATTGTGCCATCGAGAACCATTCGATGACATTGAACACTGGTCGATGACATCGAAATTATGAGGAAAAATCAAGTTGGTTGTTGGACATATTAGGTGCTTTTCTCGATCAATTGAAGACATGTTCGATGACTTGAGGGAAGGTGCTCGATGACATCGAAGACTGCTCGATGTCATCGAAAATATTGAAGAAATTAAAGCAACTCGCTGGACTATTTTGGACACATTCTCGATGACTTGAAGACTTGTTCAATGGATCAAAACTTAGCTTGATGGCATCGAAGGTGTTACACATAGTTACGCAGAGTGCGTAAATTTGATCCGATTTTGCGGATATGCGGAACTTGGCTTATAAATAAGTGTTTCCTAAGCACTTTTTGGGATATCTAGGGTTTGGAAAAGTAGAGTAAAAGGGCGGAGACGCTTCCCAAGAGTTCTTCCCTTCGTCATAATTTTTAATGCTTTCTTCTAGGGTTTTAGATCCAATTATGTCTATGGTTGGCTAAATCCCTTAGCTAGGGTTAAGGGGTGAAGCTTGTAGCATGATTGGGATGTTAGCTTTGTTTTAATTCATGTTTTGTTGAACTCTCTTGGATTCTAGTTTGATTATAAGGAAAATTTTTAGTTGTTAATGGTTTGTTGTGAGAAATTACAATAGATCTGCAATTGCTTTGAATATCTTCTTTTCCTGAATTGAGATTGTGAAATTAGCAAGTCCTTTGTTCACCATCATCCCTTGGGCGTGATAGGATGATGGAATCCTTCCTAACCTTCACAATTCTCTTATGATTGGTTGTGGGATTGGTAAATCCTGTTATTTGTCTTGTCTCCTGGGCATGGTTGGGTGATGGAATCACTTCCAAATCCTCACAACTTTCATCCATTGATGATTAGATCCATGAGAAGTTTAGAGATCTGAAAAATCTCTTCGTGCCAATTGGATAAGATAGGACTCTGATTCCAGTTGTTTCCTTGAATTAAGCGAGGTAGCATCCTGAGAATCTACAAGTGGATCCCTGGAAACCCTAGTTCTCACCTTTAAATTCTTAAGTTTCTAAATTCATCATCTCACAATTACTCCCTACTTTCCTAATTTAGATTACATCTTCTCCTAGTTTTGATTCTAATTACTTTCAGAATAGACACACAAGCTTAGTCCCTATGGATTCAACCTTAGTTTCATCGAGATTATTACTACATCGTGACCCTACACTTGGGGTTATGAACAAGTTTTTTGGCGCCGTTGTCGGGGATTAACAGTTACGTTTTTCTGAGATTGACTAGTTTTGGAATTAGGTTAAGATTAGGATTTTTCTACTTTCTATTTTTAGGTTAGGGTTTTTTTTTCCTTAATTATTTTAGAAACTAACTTAGCTTTCTATTTCTAGGTTTAGAAACTTTCCTTTTTTCTCTTTTTAGAAATTTTATATTTTCTATTTTTAGAAACTTTCCTTTTTCATTTTTAAAAACTAGGTTGCTTCTTTATTTCTTTTTTTTTTTTTAGAAACTAACTCATCTTTCTATTTTTGTTTTTAGAAATTGACTTGTTTTGTTTTGTTCTATAGGATCTTAATTTAGGAACTTCTAATTTGGTAACTTCTTTCTAATTCTCTCCTTTTCTATTTCTATATCTTTATTTCCTTCTTTTTCCTTAGGTTTAGGTTGGAATCTGAAGTTGAGGGCTGAGAATGTTTCATGCCCAAGTGGGTCCATGACAACACTCAACGTCTTTTAAGTGAAGGAAGATTAGTTGAGGGGTTATCTATCCATCACAGGATTAGACACCACTCGAGATCCTTAGAGTTAATTGATGTTATGGCTGTAAATTAACCAACGAATCAGCCGCAATCTCGAGTTGCGGAAGTCCAGAATGAGAATGAGGTGCACTATGCACTCCCACCTCATACTTTACAAGATTATTTACAACCAGCGGGGGTGATCACACCTTCCTATATGGTTTTTCCAAAAAATACAGGAAACATGGACATCAAGCCTAGAGTGATCGAACTCCTTCCAAAGTTCATTGGACTTGAATTTGAAAGTCTATACTTGCATCTGCAGGAATTTGACGAGGTGATAGCCACTTTATACTTTCCTAATGTGTCTGAGGACACGATCAGGCTGAAACTCTTTCCTTTCTCCTTAAAAGAGAAAGCCAAGACGTGGTTACACTCACTACTTCCACGATCTATTGACACATGGAATGACATGATGAAGGAGTTCATAAAAAAATTCTTTCCATACTATAAGACGAAACCATCAGGAAGTCGATCATGAACTTCGCCCAAAAGGAAGATAAAACATTCTTCCAATGTTGGGAGTGGTTCAAGGATCTCGTCAGTTCATGCGCACAACACGGTTTTGAAATGTGGCACATAACAACTTTCTTCCACGATAAAATGACATCTTCATGTGTCAATTCATCGATATGATGTGCAATGGGGAATTCATGAACAAGAATTTTGATGAGGTGTGGTATTACTTTGACAAACTCGCTGAAACTGCACAATTATAGGACGTCTCCCCAAAATCTAGCACCACATCTAAGCTTACTCAATCAAAGGAGAGGGGCAAATTATACCTTCTGAAAGAGGATGATGATGTCAATTCTAAAGTGATTAATCTCGTAAGGAAATTTAAGGCCATAGAATTGAAGTATGATAAGGCTAAGAAAACTGTTTGCGGTATTTGTGCTACAACATTCAGACAACTGAAAATTGTCCAACAATACCCACCTTTCAAGAGATAATGAATGAGCAATCCAATGCCATCAATAATTACCGAAGACCTTTCAATGGACCTACCTCCAATACATACAATCTTAGTTGGAGAAATCATCCAAACTTCAGTTAGAGGAATGGACAAACTGCTACCCCTCAAGGTTTCTTTAATCAAATTCCAAATCAAGGGAAACCTCAAGAGGATCCGATTTTAAAACATCTTCAAAATCAAGAGCATTTCAATCAGGGGATGCTACAAGCCTTCTAAGACCTTACAAAGGCCATACAAGGGCTTGACAAAAAGAATACGATTGGGAATAAGGGGAGCCTTCCAGCTCAACCTCTTCCCAATCCAAAACCACAATATGAAGTTAGCGACCCGAGCTCTTCAAACTAGATGGAGCACGCTAAATCTATCACCACTCTTAGGATTGGTAAGATCATTGACAAAACCATTCCTGTCATGCCCCAAACTCGGGAACCGGGCTCACAAAATTTTGAATCGCCGAATCCAGTGCCGATAGCCTCCATGGTACCCCATTTTCGGCTCCTAGCGCCCATACGCCAGATTCCAATCCTGGGATCCTACAAGGAGGATTTTCAGTGAATTTTTTTTGTAAAGAAGCATAACCACAAGTATACTCAAATCGCAAGAACAACATCATCACCACATATCCACTAATATAAATATTATAATACAATACTGAAAGGGAAATACATAAATAACAAAATCTCCAAAACGATCTTCCACAAGCTCCTGCCTCAACGCTGATGCGACCTAACATCACCTGCACACAACAGTCGTGCATAAGCTTACTAAGAAGCCGAGAGGGTGGTGCGTGTGCGCACAATACATGTGCCAAGTACACAAATATCAGAGTAAGCGGAAATATTGCAAGTCCATGAATACTGTCAACCATAACAAGGTTATGTGATGCAAGACATAGTATGGTTAATGTCACATGCTGAGGATGCAATGCAATGTGTAAATCCTGACAAGTCCATGAATACCATCATCTTTATCTAGACCATGTAATGCAGAAACATAGTAAACTAAATGTCGTATACAGAGGATGCAATGCAAAAGAAATGATAAAGCTGGAGTGTGTAGTTGGGATGATAGTACGTGGTATCACAAGCTGGAGGGTTCATCACAAGGGACTACTATCCAAACCAGTCCCATACCAAAATTTAGATTAGAAGACTCGTATTCTAGACTGAACCTTTCCATAGGTTTCCGCGGTCCTCCCGGTCGAATTCCGGTAACCCATGACCTGTAATCGGTATTTGTACGCAGCCTTGAGTAGTGTCCCATATTCCAGAGTCAGCTCGACATGAGACTTGTACCCTAGCGACCAAACCGTTGCCGTGGTTCAAACTCCACGTCTCGCACGCCGAGGCGATACCCGGGCGAGGAGATGTGGGCCCGTGTTCAGTTCGAGGAAAATGCCACCCGTTGCAAATAACGAGGGAATCTTTACAACACATCACATCAATCCATCAATCAATGTCAAGTACTACATCTTATCCTCAAGTACAAGCAACCTTTACCTCTCTCTTACACAAGTACCCTAAAGTCAACTCTCCCCATCTCCCATCCCTCTCTCTCTCACATCCCATCCTCTCTCTCTCTCTCATTTCAAACTCATTCTCCCAAGCAACCATGGGAGGTGGATGTCCAAGCTCTCCATGAGAAAGAGCTAGGTGTGGCCTACCTTCCTATCATCCAATCCCACCCTCCATGATCGATCTCAACTGTTGAAATTGTCCCCTTGCAGCTCTAGCATGCGTTGATGGAAGAAGTCTAAGAAAATCTACCGGTGGGTGTATTTTTTGATTCGATTTATGTGATTTTGATGATTTGAGGGCCCACATATGGTGGGACCCATCATGATGTATGCATTGTATGATGGAGGAGCTCATAGTGGCGGAGCTCCTCCCATCTCCACCAATCTCTCTCTCTCTCTTTTTCCTATCTCTCTCTCTCTCTCTTATGATGGGTGTGGCCACTTGATCCACGCCGTGCAGCTACATGGACCACACGTTGATGTATGTATTCTAGATCCACCCCATCCAAGCATGGGACGTGGGGCCCACCTTAATGCTGCCATGTGGGATTTCACCATGATGTATGGGTTTTAAATCCACTCCGTCCGTCGATGTGGGAACCCACCATGATTTTTGTATTTTATCCACACCATCCATATGGTGGGGGCCCCACGTGATGTGCGTATGGCACCACATCGTCCATCTATGGCGCCCACTCGTGATGTATGTGGTGTATTTGCACCATCCAGTCCCTGGACGGACCCTCATGTATGTGTTGTACATCCACACCATCCATTGCTTGGACGGTGGGGCCCACCCCATGTGTGGGGCCGTACTTGATGTATACAAGCATTGCTGCACGTTAAAAAAAAGATAATAATAATAAGTGAATGAATAGTGTATATATATTGTATATATATATATATATATATATATATATATATATATATATATATTTCTTATACAAATGTATATATGGGTGGCCCATCCACGTGGGACCCACTTGATGTGTGGATCTCACCCATACCGTCCATTTTTCATATCCAAACTGTCTGTCTGAGGGACGGTGGGCCAGCGCACCCAACTATATAGCTGTTGTGCAATGTCAGTAAGTTCCGCAAGATCGCACAATGTATGTGTTTCATCCACACTGTCCAACATTTTGGACTGGTGGGACCTACTTCTATGTATTGTGTACGCCACATCGTTCATGTGTGAGGACCACTAGCTTCATAGCTGATGTATTGATGTCATCAAATCTGTGGACCGCATGATGCATGTGTTGTATCTATACCATCCATGTCAGTAAGTATGGGCCTGATCATGAGTTATATGTTTGATCCATACCATTCGTCTGTTGGGTGAGCTCATCTTAAGGTTTGAGACTATAAATGAGGCAGATCCTGGTATCAGGTGGACCACACTGTAGTAAACAGTGGGAGGTTGAACGGCTACCCTTGAAACCCTCTTGGGTGCACAGAAGCTTTGGGTCAATATGTTATTTGTTTTTCCACTTAAACCAGGTCTTTGTGACCTTATGAACAGACTAGATGGAAAACAAACGTGATGGTGGGCCCTATGTAGTTTCAACAGTGGAAATCATTATCACCACTGCTATTTGTGGTATGGTCCATCTGATCTTCCCATATGATTTAATTTTTAGGAAATGCTCCAGAATGATCTCTAAAATAGATGAATTGTGTAGATGGCGAGGCCCATTGATGCGGCCCACTTAATGAATATGAGGCCCATTGGTGCGCCCCGTGGATGCAGCCCACTTGACGTGTATGAGGCCCATTGTTACGACCCATGTGATGCGGATCGATTTGATGTATATGAGGCCAATGTATTATGGCCCATTGTGATATATATGCGGCCCATATTTGAGGCCAATGCGATGTATATGAGGCCCGTATTTGAGGCCCAATGTGATGTATGTGCAACCCATATATGAGGCCCGATGTGATGAATATGTGGACCTTGAGTGAGGCCCATGTAATGTACATTAGGCCCTTGTGTGATGCTATGGGCCCATTATACTTTTAGCTCTATTTGGGCCACTCCTTGGGAGAAATGTTGGTTAAATGTCCACATTGATGGGCGATGATGGTTAAATGTCCACATTGTGACCTTCCCTTTTGTTAGGCCGATTACCGATTCCCGATTCTGATTATCGAGGCCAATTCTGATTGTCGAGGGCGATTCTAATTATCAAGGCCGATTCCGATTGTTGAGGCCGATTCTAATTGTCAAGACTGATTTCGATTGTTGAGGCCGATTCCAATTGTCGAGGCCGATTCTGATTGTCGAGGCTGATTGTCGAAGACGATTCTGATTGTCGAGGCCGATTATCGAGGTCGATTCTGATTGTCGAGACCGATTCTGATTATTGAGGACGATTCTGATTGTCGAGGTTGATTCTGATTGTCAAGGCTAATTGTCGAGGTCGATTGTTGAGGACAATTCTGATTGTCGAGGCCAATTTCGATTGTTGATGTAACGCCCTGAAAATCGGGGGTCGAGCAAAGCTCAGCTCCTGAGTTCCAACGCATCACATATGCAACACAGATAATGATGATTATGATGAGAGCATTGAAACATGAATGAGATTATACCAAAACAACATATCATACTCCAAAGACAGTTAAATTGCAAGCGGAAGACTGTGATAGATCTATAAAATATATATAAACTGGTGTAAGTCTCCACAGTGTGAACATGTTACCAGGTTAAAGAATTACAAGTGTAGTTCCAAAATGTACCAAATGAGAAAGTGTAATGTGTTCTCTGTCCAAAACCCTGTAGTCCCATCGATCAGAACGTGGTCTACATAGACCTGCCTGATAGCTGCAGAGAGGAGAAACTCTCCTCGTCATCCTAAAAGTCCGGCTCTGCTTCGTAAGCATCGCCATCACCTGAAACTCAATCATGGTCTGGTTGGTGTGTACAACACTGTCCCGTAACGTGGGAGTGAGTAGCTAACTCAGTGGAACAATAAAGCATAGGTTAACATGTTATCAATTCAGTCAAGTAGTAATGATAAAGCAGTACAATCGAACAATCCTAACTACTCTTATTAATGCAAGTATGAAATGCAGTCAAGATGCATGCCCTCACCGACATACTCCCTTATGCGACACCATCTTACGTCTGCGGCATGTGTTCATTCTTCAGTGCTCCACATCTTCCAGGCATATGCAGTGAGATGAAGAGCATGATTACCGAGTTGTTATTAGCCATTTCAAACAGCAGGATTGGGTGTAACGCCCTGAAAATCGGGGGACGAGCATAAACTCAACTCCCGAGTTTCAACGCATCACTTGTGTAACAAAATGAATGATGATTGAATGTTGTCTGTATTAGTGCATTGAACAAGAGTGAGATTAAGCCAAAACAACATATCATACTCCAAAGACAAGTGAGATTGCAAGCGGAAGACTGTGATAGATAAATAAATATATAAACTGTGGTGAGTCTCCAGAGTGTGATAATGTTACCAGGTTAATTCATTACAAGTATAATTTCAAATTGTACCAAATTGAGGAAGGGTAATGTCTTCTATCCCAAACACATAGCCCCGTCAATGCAATACCAGGTCTTCATAGACCTGTCAGAGAGCTACATATAGAAGAACTTCTCTTCAACATCATAGTAGTAGTCCGGCTTTGCTTCATAAGCATCACCATCACCTGAAACTCAACAAATCTGGTTGGTGTGTACAACACCGTCCCGTAATGTGGGAGTGAGTGATCAACTCAGTGGAACAATAAGCATAAGTTAACATGTTATCAATTCGGTCAAGCAATAATGATAAAGTAGTACAATCAAATAATTCTAAATACTCTTGTTAATGCAAGTATGGAATGCAGTCATGATGGATGCCCTCACCACACCCTCCCTCATGCGACACCATCTTATGTTCGCGGCATGCTTTCATCCCTCAGTGCTCCACATCTTCCAGACACATGCAATGCGATGATGAGCATGATTACCGAGTTGCTATTAGTCCATTTCAAACAGCAGGATTGAAAAACTAAGGTACCTTCCCTTGTATCATTCCCAAACATGATCCATTCTAGGGTCATCAATCCTAATTAATCTCATACGATGGTGTTTCTAGGTCGCTCAAACGCTGTCAGGGCTGTTACACACAATGGTTACACCACTCCCCCATCCCCTTTTTAACAGTTCATCACTAAGCTGATACAGGCCTAGTTCATACTCTATACACTGCGGCAAAACTCGTCGCCTCACCGCAAATTCAGAGTATGCTCGAGGTCACTACAAAGGCCTGTAGGCCGATGTAGCACGAATATAGTGTCCCATACCACCATAATCGGCTCACGAGTCTGGTTGCTCACTAGTCACTATGGGGAGGCACGTGCCCCAGCGTAGGCCGACAGCTCGACCACAGTGTCCCATACCACCATGCCCGACTCATGAGTCTTAGCGGATCGAGGTACCATGGTTAGTGGGGATTTCACTGGTAAGTTTGGTACCCTAGGTTCAAGCAGAGATGTCCAAACATGATGAACATACATAAGACAGATCGGGTTGCTTGACGAGCTTGGCTAGCTCGAGCGTACAACAAGTTGAATGATATGAAGCGCATAAGCACTTCGTGTGGCTAACCACTATCGCCAACCGAAGTACGACTCGGTTCGTCGAACACATCTCACGTGGAAAATGAATCTCAGCCACGAATTCAATCCCGTTACCGATTGCCCGGACTAAATCATAGCCCCAAACACAAACAATCCATGACCAGAAGCAAGTAGAGTAAAGCAGAATAAACAAAGTAATTCAAGTATGTTGACAAGCATGTCATAAAACATGTAATAAGGCACAATATAAACAGGAAATACAAACACCTATATTTCATAAGTAAGCGGTTAAATTAAACAAGCAACATAGAGGAAATCATATACATCTCTAAGGTAGCTGAGAATCCTATCTCAACACCCTATTAAACTTAGTTCGTCACACAATTTCTCACACAGGCATTTTATCAAACACTTAAACTACAACACTCCAACATACATGACGTATGTTGATTTCAACATAGAATAGGGCAAATCCTTATAGTAAGGAGTTGTCGCATACACATCAATCATGTTCTTACATTCAATACATTTGGCAGGCATAAATCATAAATCCATATTTATTTAGTCATTTCAACAAACACTTTAAACTACATACATCAACATACATGCGTATGTTGATCACATAGGTATAAGGCCAAATCCTTTCACTAGGGAGTTGCCCCAATTATAACATGCGTGCACCCATGACGGATAGTCATGGCAAACAGGAATCCAAGTTCCATGTTCATTCAGTCATTTCCACAAATACTTGGGCTACACATTTTAGCATATATAGTGTATATTGGCCGTGGCGTGATTTGGGGCAAATTCTTTCTTCAAAGGGGTATCGCCTATACAACAATCATGTATCCATGACAATTAGCCATGGCAAGCACGAATGCAAATTCTATACTCATTCGGTCATTTTCACAAACACTTAGAATACACTATTTTAAAATACATAGTGTATATTAGCAAAACCATGTATTAGGGCGAATCCTTTCGCCAAACAAGTATTTTATCCATATATAATATATCAATACAGCAAATAATCATGGCAAACACATTTCCAAAATTTATACGTATACGGTACTTTCTACAAATACCTATAGTATGTAAAATTCCATATTCTTCATCTTTAATCGAAACGAAAAACAGACAGCACTTTGTACATATGCAATTGCATGAAGATCATGAATCTATCATTAGCGGACATTGAAAGCGTTGAAAACCATAACCTATACACCTAAAGTCCGCACCTTTTGTCGTAGAATCGGATAGAACTCGATAGATTTGCTAGGCTTTCGTATACGGCAGTTTGGCGACCTATAGAACGAAATAGGTTAGCTATTTCATAACCTACAACTATCAAAACCCCAAAACAGATTAGGGTTAGGATTTCATACCTAGAAACGGAGCCGGAATCGCCGGGAAAGCGATTAGAATGAAGTGGTAGAGCTTGGGTACGACAGGAAGAATCTCCCACACTTTCTCTCTCTTTTCTCTCCTCTCCTAGGGTTTTTCTCAAATTCGTATGGCTGAAATGAGAGAGGGTTTAAGGTCCTTATATAGCCTAAAATCTCACCAAAATAGACTCCAGGTCAAGGTACACTTAGGTTATAACCAAAGCGGGCCTGTTCCAGCTCAACGGAGCACTTCTGGCGGGCCCCCTTGAGCCAAAGGTCGGACTTAAGCTCACTAACACTGGATCTACATTTAGTTAAGTTTTCGTTTCGGTCGGGATTCCAAATCAGAAATGGCGAACCAGTTTCAGTTCAACGGTCAGTGGATCTTGATTGGAGATTCTGAGTACATGAATATGTTTGGAGAAATATCCCTAATCCGAGGGTGTTATTTGGTCTGATTCTGACGGTCTGGTTGCTTAATACTGATCTGCAAGCGAGAGGTGCCAGATTTCATAAATTTCTATTTTATTTTGAATTAATTTCACATTTCTCACACTCTTCACTCCGAGCTCAAGCGAATAGCGCTGGGACACTATCTGGATTTGATTTTCGAGATGGTTGTCAAGCCCAGCAAGGCGGTCCTAATTCCTTAACTTTGTGTTAATCAGGCTTCCGACATGCGGTCCAGATCTGATACAGAGTTTCGAGATGCTCCCGAGACCAACCGGGTAATGAGATTGATCCTACATTTTAGGGTAACCTAACATCAATGATTCTACAAGTTTTGGGTCTTGCAGATCGTATTTAAAGTGATTGGTGCTAATTTCACAGGTACTCTAGTTTCACACTAGCTAATTCTCTCCTAATTTTTAAAGGATTTAGTCCTGAGTGATTTCTGTCTGAGGTGGTACTTAGTCCTTTGTAGTAATGTTTAGTTTAAGTATTATTTTTCATCACCTAAACTTTAAGATAGTGTCTAGGGTGAAAGTACTTAGAAAAATTGAAAGAACAAGGTGGTGAAGGGTGGGATTTGTGAAGGAAATGGGTTCAAAAGCGGTTTTAGACTTTGGGATTGAGTTCTGACAAGTTAATAAGGTGTTAGGATCAACCCATTGCCTAAAGACGTCTAATTCCAGGCTGGCAAAAATTCGGGATGTTACGATCTACCCCCCTTAAAACAAAATTTTGTCCCCGAAATTGCCTAAGGGTAATAAGGAAAGATTTAATTATTTCTTTGCCTAAGTTTTATTGCGTAGGGTATATACTAACCTGGTTCATTTTAGTCTACCCCCCTTAAAACATATTTCTTTATCCATTTCCCATATCCTGATGGTTTTCTACAATTTATTTCTTTACCTAGTTGGAGTCTTGATGACAATCCCCAATTATTTAGAGTAAGATAACTGTTTTCATTGTTTGACCAACACGGAGAGACGTTTATGGTGAGCTTAATCCCGATACATCGATCATCTACCGGGCCAGGGTAGAAAGCTCCTCGTATCCCTTTCGAATCCTGGTGGATCCTGGTCTTCTGCTCGTCAGCAGCGAGTCCATTGGTAGTCACCCAGGATTGGGAATTGGGTCAAGCCGCGAATGTTTCGCAGTTGTATATTTCAGTAACTCCGTAGTCCGATCACTCTAGAAACGTAGGGAATGTCCATCATTGAAAGGCTCAAATTGTCTATGTCTAAGGTTGCCCTTTAGGTCTTAGTCTAAGAGAGTCATTGTTATTATCTATGTCCAAGGAAATGGTGAATCAAATCTTACTAGATCATCCTAAAACAGTTTCTTATAGTAGAACTTACTAGGGCTTCTATTATGTTCGTATTCAAGAGCACAGTTGTAGATGCGTTGACCTTGGCTATTGTTGTAATATGAAATTGTTTAACACTTGAACCCTAATTGCTTTACATTCTAAGGACAATTTAGATCCTATTTAGTGACCTATCTTTACGTACAGTCTGGATCAATTCAATTCGATCCAGGGCCAGTGGGGCAAGGGTCCATCACGCTTCAGCTGCGCCACCCAGATCAAAGAGGTGTATTAGCCGACCTAACTAGATTGGGCTCATAATGTTCTACCCCCCCTTAAAAATTTATTTACACCCTCAAGGCTCAAGATCTATGTCCTGATCCGTATGTCGGGGCAAGGTGTAATTTAGGACCTATCCTTGACATGAAATGGGATACGATCCCCCCAATACAGTGGTCTTCCTTCCATCGATGATGTGTACTATGGCGTTGGTATCTATGATTATAGAAAGGAGCTAAAGATGATGGGTATTGTGGTTGATTCAGGGACAGGTGTGAGTTTGTGGCAAGATGCCTACTTCTACCAAGGAATTTTGTCACGGTCCAGACTTATCCTATTTAATCATGTTTGGCTTAACAGGCAGACTATCTTTCTAAGTCCATATGCACAATATGTATGCCGACATGGCATGTGATTTGGGACCTAATTCCTAACTGCCTGTTGCCCATTTGGGAAATTCCTGGGACCTCAAACGAAAATCTCTATTGGCTATATGTTTTTAACACTCCTCGAAGACGAAATCATAAACTTTAGGTGTAAATGGTAGGGCCAACACGGAAGGAAAGTTGTGTAGTAGGTCTGAGCTGGATACATAGACTTTCTGCCTCGCGAGGATAGAAAATGTGTCGTATCAATCCTTAATCCTAGTCGATCCCGACCTTCTGCTTGATCAGAGCATAGAGTTCATTGGGAACTACCAGGATTGAGAGTTCAATTCAAACCGCGAATACCTCACTTATATATAGTTCTCTATTTCGTGTTCCCGCTTGTAATAAGTCTTTGGGAAGGCAATTTCTAAGGGGTGTATTGATTTGACCTAGCATTAAATCTAAGGGACATATAAGTTTTCTCTGAACATGAATAGTTTCTATGTCAAACAAGCTTCCTAAGAGTCACTAAAGAAGACTAAAGTATTAAGGGGATTCAACGAAAGAATGAGATTTCACTCCAACCTAATCAAGCCAACTAACCAAGTCTATCTTTCAATGGTCTTAGCGAAATCAGTGTTTTACATTCCTTAGTATAACTAACCACTAGTTGTAATCCAAAGTCTATGCTTATATACTAGATGATTTTATACCCTTTCCAATATAATAAATGGTTTATCGCTTAAGGTTAAAGTTGTCTAATCGGAATTGAGTTGTCTGAACTAGAATGTAACTACGCTCGAGAACTCCACACATGACCACACCAACTAAGGAGGTCCTAGGGTTCACGTTATCAATCTATTGGATTTCCCCTACTGTTAGGTCGTTCGTATCTAGGAACATCACTCTAGGTCCAAAATTCCAAGGGCCTATTTAGCCAGTGGTCTTAAGTTGTATTAAATGGGACTGCATTACTAATCCTACCTCAAGATTGGGAATGACATGTTTGGTAGGAGGGTGGGTGGGGATTAAAATTAATTCTATAGGCTTTGGAAAATGAGCCTTATGTTGGACAGTGTGAGATGGGATTTCCAAATCCCAGGATAATGAATTTCTAAGTGAAATTTAAAAGGAAATCTCAGAATTTACTTTTAATTGCATACATTCCAAACATGGTGTTGGAAACCATGGGATACACTCAATCTAGGGACCATACCTTACACATATATTTATTATTACTGTTACAATTCCATCCACCTAATCTCACTTAATGTAGTTGATCGAACGGGCCCCAAATGTCCCATCATTTGGAGGTTGTGAAGGCTATGGAAAAGTGAAGAAAAGGGGAAAAAAGTCTGATTTCTCTGGTTCCCCACGAACTTGAGCCTCAACAGAGATTGTAAAGGCCCCAACTGACAGGGATTAAAGGAGAAAATGAATAGATGGGATGGGTTGAGAGCTTACTCGAATTTGAGCTCCAAATGGGGCATGTAAGTGCTCAAATGAGAGAGAATGGAGAGGGTAGGGGGTAGGTTATGTTGTAAACGTTGGAGGAGGATGAGTTGGGCAGGAAATGATGAAATGAGTGATTAGAGAGAAGGTTTGAGAGGAAAAACAACAAGTTGAAAAGGGAAAAGGGGGCTTAAAGGGTGAAATGAGAAAAAGGGGGGCAAACAGACCTAAAATAGGAGTCCCCCAGAAATTTCGCACGCACCACACATGCCTAGGGGTCGGGCCGACCAAGACCAGACCGGCCCAACCAGCCTGGCCCAACCTGACCTCGGTCGACCACGGTGACCACGGTTCCACCGCGGTCCGCCTTGCCTAGCGGCGTGCCACCGCAGCTGGGTGGTGTTCTCCACCCTCCCAAGGAGCCAATGGCACCCCAGGTCTGTCCCGGGTCCCTCCAGATTGTGTAGTGTAGCCCCCGACTCCATTTGAGGCATTTTCGGAGCCAATTTGCAAACCGGAATGATTTTATGTGATGTGTGGCATATGATTTTGGGGTAGGAGGAGCTAATCTATCCAACTAACACATTTATTTGGTTAGATTCCAAAAGGTTAAGGGTTAAAAGTCTAATTTATACATATATTTACTATTTATAGTAAATTTTTGTTTAAGTATTATTCTTCATCATTTATACGTTAGAATTTGTACCTTAGTATGAAAGGACTTAGAAAGAATTGAAGAATGAAGTGGTGCAAGGAGAGATTTTGAAGGAATTGGATAAAAAGGGTTTTAGGCTTTGGTGTTGTGGTTGACTCACAACCTAAGGACATTCGTCTCTAAGGAATGACTCAAACCCATCGACTTATAGCCTAGAAGTGATTCGCGATCGTTTCGCGTGATCATGGGTGTGTACGACCCAATCTTAGCAGTCGATTTCGGTCGGTTTCACCGTTCAGCGAATTTGGAAAATTCTAAGTCGGTTTCTACGATCCGTCGCTCCCTCCTAGGTCAGAGTGTGTCAGAGTGTGTCGTGTGACCATAACCCAGGTTCGGTTTAATCCAAATCATGCTCCGAGACCATCTTGTAACACCCTGAAAATCGGGGGTCGAGCATAAACTCAACTCCCGAGTTTCAACGCATCACTTACGTAATAAAATGAATGATGATTGAATTTTGTCTGTATTAGTGCATTGAACATGAGTGAGATTAAGCGAAAATAACATATCATACTCCAGAGACAAGTGAGATTGCAAGCGGAAGACTGTGATAGATAAATAAAATATATAAACTGTGGTGAGTCTCCAGAGTGTGATAATGTTACCGGGTTAATTCATTACATGTACAATTTCAAATTATACCAAATTGAGGAAGGGTAATGTCTTCTATCCTAAACACATAGCTCCATCAATGTAATACCAGGTCTTCATAGACCTGTTAGAGAGCTACATGTAGGAGAACTCCTCTTCAACATCATAGTAGTAGTCCAACTTTCTTCATAAGCATCGCCATCACCTGAAACTCAACAAATCTGGTTGGTGTGTACAACACTGTCCCGTAACGTGGGAGTGAGTGATCAACTCAGTGGAACAATAAAGCATAAGTTAACATGTTATCAATTCAGTCAAGCAATAATGATAAAGTAGTACAATCAAACAATTCTAAATACTCTTGTTAAGGCAAGTATGGAATGCAGTCATGATGGATGCCCTTACCACACCCTCCCTCGTGCGACACCATCTCACGTTCGCGGCATGCTTTCATCCCTCAGGGCTCCACATCTTCCAGGCACATGCAATGCGATGATGAGCATGATTACCGAGTTGTTATTAGTCCATTTCAAACAGCAGGATTGAGAAACTAAGGTACCTTCCTTGTATCATTCCCAAACATGATCCATTCTAGGGTCATCAATCCTAATTAATCTCATACGATGGTAGTTTCTAGGTCGCTGCAAACGCTGTCAGGGCTGTTACACACAATGGTTACACCACTCCCCCATCCCCTTTTTAACGGTTCATCACTAAGCTGATACAGGCCTAGTTCATACTCTATACACTGCGGCAAAACTCGTCGCCTCACCGCAAATTCAGAGTATGCTCGAGGTCACTACAAAGGGCTGTCAAGGCTGTTGCTTGCAATCGTTGCACCACTGCCCCATCACCTTATCAATGTAGGCCGACAGCATGAATATAGTGTCCCATACCACCATAATCGGCTCACGAGTCTGGTTGCTCACTGGTCACTATGGGGAGGCACGTGCCCCAGCGTAGGCCGACAGCTCGACCACAGTGTCCCATACCACCATGCCCGGCTCATGAGTCTTAGCGGATCGAGGTACCATGGCTAGTGGGGATTTCACTGGTAAGTTTGGTACCCTAGGTTCAAGCAGAGACGTCCAAACATGATGAACATACATAAGACAGATCGGGTTACTTGACGAGCTCGGCTAGCTCGAGCACACAACAAGTTGAATGATATGAAGCGCATAAGTACTTCGTGTGGCCAACCACTATCGCCAATCGAAGTACGACTCGGGTTCGTCGAACACATCTCACGTGGCAAATGAATCTCAGCCACGAATTCAATCCCGTTACTGATTGCCTGGACTATAATCATAGCCACAAACACAAACAATCCATGACCAGAAGCATGTAGAGTAAAGCAGAATAAACAAAGTAATTCAAGTATGTTGACAAGCATGTCATAAAACATGTAATAAGGCACAATATAAACAGGAAATATAAACACCTATATTTCATAAGTAAGCGGTTAAATTAAACAAGCAACATAGAGGAAATCATATACATCTCTAAGGTAGCTGAGAATCCTATCTCAACACCCTATTAAACTTAGTTCGTCACATAATTTCTCACACAGGCATTTTAGCAAACACTTAAACTACAACACTCCAACATACATGACGTATGTTGATTTCAACATAGAATAGGACAAATCCTTATAGTAAGGAGTTGTCGCATACACATCAATCATGTTCTTACATTCAATACATTTGGCAGGCATAAATCATAAATCCATATTTATTAGTCATTTCAACAAACACTTTAAACTACATACATCAACATACACGACGTATGTTGATCACATGTATTAGGCCAAATCCTTTCACTAGGGAGTTGCCCCAATTATAACACGCGTGCACCCACGACAGATAGTCATGGCAAGCAGGAATCCAAGTTCCATATTCATTCAGTCATTTCCACAAACACTTGGGCTACACATTTTAGCATATATAGTGTATATTGGCCGTGGCATAATTTAGGGCAAATTCTTTCGTCAAAGGGGTATCACCTATACAACAATCATGTATCCATAACAATTAGTCATGGCAAGCACGAATGTGAATTTTATACTCATTCGGTCATTTTCACAAACACTTAGAATACACTATTTTAACATACATAGTGTATATTAGCAAAAACATGTATTAGGGCGTATCCTTTCGCCAAACAAGTATTTTATCCATATATAATATATCAATACAGCAAATAATCATGGCAAATATATTTCCAAAATTTATACGTATACGGTACTTTCTACAAATACCTAGAGTATGTAAAATTCAATATTCTTCATCTTTAATCGAAACGGAAAACAGACAGCACTTTGTACATGTGCAATTGCATGCAGATCATGAATCTATCATTACCTGACATTGAAAGCGTTGAAAACCATAACCTATACACCTAAAGTCCGCACCTTTTGTCATAGAATCGGATAGAACTCGATAGATTTGCTAAGCTTTCGTATACGGCAGTTTGGCGACTTATAGAACGAAATAGGTTAGCTATTTCATAACCTACAACTATCAAAACTCTAAAATAGATTAGGGTTAGGGTTTCTTACCTAGAAACAGAGCCGGAATCGCCGGGAAAGCGATTAGAATGAAGTGGCGGAGCTTGGGTACGGCAGGGAAGAACGGCAGGAAGAATCTCCCACACTTTCTCTCTCTTTTCTCTCTTCTCTCCTAGGGTTTTTCTCAAATTCGTATGGCTGAAATGAGAGAGGGTTTAAGGTCCTTATATAGCCTAAAATCCCACCAAAATAGACTCCAAGGTACACTTAGGTTTTAACCAAACCGGGCATGTTCCAGCTCAACGGAGCACTTCTAGCGGGCCCCCTTGAGCCAAAGGTCGGACTTAAGCTCACTAACACTAGATCTACGTTTAGTTAAGTTTTCGTTTCGGTCGGAATTTCAAATCGCAAATGGCGGACCAGTTTCAGTTCAACGGTTAGTGGATCTCGATCGGAGATTCCGAGTACATGAATATGTTTGGAGAAATATCCCTGATCCGAGGGTGTAATTTGGTTTGATTCTGACGGTCTGATTGCTTAATACTGATCTGCAAGCGAGAGGTGCCAGATTTCATAAATTTCTATTTTATTTTGAATTAATTTCACATTTCTCACACTCTTCACTCCGAGCTCAAGCGAATAGCGCTGAGACACTATCTGGATTTGATTTCCGAGATGGTTGTCAAGCCTAGCAAGGCGGTCCTAATTCCTTAACTTTGTGTTAATCGGGCTTCCGACGTGCGGTCCAGATCTGATACGGAGTTTTGAGATGCTTCCGAGAGGAACCGAGTAATGAGATTGATCCTAGATTTTAGGGTAACCTAGCATCAATGATTCTACAAGTTTTGGATCCTGCAGATCGTATTTAAAGTGATTGGTGCTAATTTCATAGGTACTCTAGTTTCACACTAGCTAATTCTCGCCTAATTTCTAAAGGATTTAGTCCTGAGTGATTTCTGTCTGAGGTGGTACTTAGTCCTTTGTAGTAATGTTTAGTTTAAGTTTTGTTCTTCATCACCTAAACTTTAAGATAGTGTCTAGGGTGAAAGTACTTAGAAAAATTGAAAGAACAAGGTGGTGAAGGGTGAGATTTGAGAAGGAAATGGGTTCAAAAGCGGTTTTAAACTTTGGGATTGAGTTCTGACAAGTTAATAAGGTGTTAGGATCGACCCATTGCCTAAGGACGTCTAATTCCAGGTTGGCAAAAATCCGGGATGTTACATTGGGAAACTAAGGTACCTCCCTTGTATCATTCCCAAACATGATCCATTCTAGGGTCGTCAAACCTAGATAATCTCATACGATAGTGTGGTTCTAAGGCGCTGCAAAGGCTGCCAGGGCTGTTACACGCAATTGTTACACCACTCCCCCATCACCTTTTTAATGGTTCATCACTAAATTGATACAGGCCTAGTTCATACTCTATTCACCACGGCAAAACTTGTCGCCTCACCGCAAATTCAGAGTATGCTCGAGGTCACTACAAAGGGCTGTCAGGGCTGTTACTCACAATCGTTGCACCACTCCCCCATCACCTTATCAATGTAAGCCGACAACGCGAATATAGTGTCCCACACCACTATAATCGGTTCACGAGTCTAGTTGCTCAATGAACACTACGGGGAGGATCAGGCTGACGCACTCGCAACACCACGAAACCATAGCGTAGGCCGACAGTTCAACCACGGTGTCTCATACCACCATGCCTGGCTCATGAGTCTTAGCGGATCGAGGTACCAAGGTTAACGGGATTCCATTGGTAAGTTTAGTACCTTAGGTTCAAACAGAGGCGTCCAAACATGGTGAACATACATCAGACAGATCAGGTTATTTGACGAGCTTGGCTAGCTCGAGCGCATGACAAGTTGAACGATAGGAAGTGCATAAGCACTTCGCGTGGCCAACCACTATCGCCAACCGAAGTACGACTCGGGTTCGTCGAACACATCTCTTGTGGTAAATGAATCTCAGTCACGAATTCAATCCCGTTACCGATTGCCTGGACTATACAATAGCCCTAATCACATTCAATTACAAATAGTTAAAGCAATAATGGATCAAGATTTCAAATCATACAATCAAATATCCAATATTGTCCGCTTAGGGCTGCTAGGGCTGTTGCACGGAATTGTTACACCACTCCCCCATCACCCTTCACGGCACTTATGAAATACAACTTAAACATGAATTTAAACATATGCATTATACAGATAAAATCATACAATCAGTTGAGCATGTTATGAAGTACAACATAAGCATGAGTTTGTACATATTCAATTCCTAATCACACAGATATCTAAAGAAATCATACACATAGTTAAAGGAGTTGAGAATCATATCTCAACACCCTTATACATTACAATTTTTCTAACTACTACTCATTCAGACATTTCAACAAACACTTTAGACTACATACATCAACATACACGACGTATGTTGATCACATAGGTATTAGGCCAAATCCTTTCACTAGGGAGTTGCCCCAATTATAACACGCGTGCACCCACGACAGATAGTCATGGCAAGCAGGAATCCAAGTTCCATATTCATTCAGTCATTTCCACAAACACTTGAGCTACACATTTTTAACATATATAGCATATAGTGGCCATGGCGTGATTTAGGGCAAGTCCTTTCGCTAGGGAGTTGTTGCATACATACAAGCATATAGTCACGATAAATAATCATGTTAAGCACAAATCCGTATTTTATACATATACGGTATTTTCTACAAATACGAGGAATACAGTATATTCAACATAGTTAACGTATAATCAAAAAACGAAACGGACAGCACTTTGTACATGTGCAATTGCATGCAGATCATGAATCTATCATTATCTGACATTGAAAGCATTGAAAACCATAACCTATACGTCTAAAGTCCGCACCTTTTGTCGTAGGATCGTAAAGAAATCGATAGATTTGCTAAGTCTTCTTATACGGTAATTTGGCAACCTATAGTATGCTTTAGGTTAGTTATTTCATAACATACAACTATCAAAACCCCAAAAAAAGATTAGGGTTAGGGTTTCTTACCTAGAAACGAAGCCGGCATCACCGGGAAAGCTATAGATAAGGGTGGTTGAGCTTGCATAGCGGCAGGGTAGAGCATCAGGGAGATCCTCCCACTTCTCTCACACTTTCTCTCTCTTTTCTCTCTTCTCTCTCCTAGGTTTTCTCAAATTCGTGTGGAATGAGAGAGTGAGGGTTTAAGGTCCTTATATAGGTCCAGAACTCACCAAATTAGACTCAGGGCCAAGGTATACTTAGGTTATAGCCAAAGTGGGTCTGTTCCGTTTCAACGGAGCACTTCTGGAGGCCCCTTTTCTATGTGCGGTTGGACTTAAACTCACTAACACTGGATCTAGGTTTAGTTAAGTTTTCGTTCTGGTCGGATTCCCAGATTGCACGTGGCGGACCAGTTTCAGTTCAACGGTCACTGAGACTCGATCAGGGCCACAAGTACACTGCCATGTGTATGAAATTTCTCCTGATCCGAGGGTGTATTCTGGCCTGATTCTGACGGTCGGAATCCTTATAACTGATCCGCAAGTGACATGTGCCAGATTACTTAAATTTATCTTTTATTTTTAATGAATTTCACATTTCTCACACTCCTCGCTTCGGGCTCAAGCGAATAACACTGGGACATTATTTGGATTTGATTTCCGAAGTGGTTGTCAAGCCCAGCAAGGCGGTCCTAACAGGTTAACTTTGCATTAATCAGACTTTCGATGTGCGCTCCAGATCTGATACGGAGTTTCGATGTGCTCCTTAGAGCAATTGGGTAATGAGATTGATCCTAGATTTTAAGGTAATGTAGCGCTAACTGTTCTACTTGTTTTGGGTCTTACGGATCGTATTTAAAGCGATTGGTGCTAATTTCACAGGTACTCTAGTTTAACACTAGCTAATTCTCGCCTAATTTCTAAAGGATTTAGTCCTGAGTGATTTCTGTCTGAGGTGGTACTTAGTCTTTTGTAGTTTGTATATAAAGTGATCCAAGTTATTAATACTCAACTAAAGCATGCCCTGATGACAACAGAAGAAGGTCCTAGGGCAGGAGAGGCTAATGTTCCAAATAGCTTATTCGTTTTGTGGGGTTCCATAAGGGTAATGGTTAAAAGCCCATTTTATTTCTGTATTTACTAGTTACAGTAATTTATAGGTTAAGTATTGTCCTTCATCACCTAAACCTTAAGATTAGTGTCTAATGTAAAAGTACTTAGGAAGATTTAATGTACGAGGTGGTGAAAGGTGAGATTTGTGAAGGAAATGGGTAAAAATGAGATTTTAGACTGTGGGATTGAGTTTTGACAAGTTAATAAGGTGTTAGGATCGACCCATTGCCTAAGGACGTCTAATTCCAGGTTGGCAAAAATCCGGGATGTTACAATCTACCCCCCTTAAAAAAAATAATTTCGTCCCCTAAATTGGCTAAAGGTAATAAGTAAGAATCCTATTATTTCATTTGCCTTAGACTTATTGATTTATGCGTGGTAGGGCGTATCTTGTGTATACTAGTCTAGTACATCTTAGGCTACTCCCCTTAAAAATTTATTTCTTTATCCCTTGCTTATATCCTGATGGGTCGTTACAATGGATTTCTTTCCCTATTTGGAGTCTTGATTTCGATTCCCAACTAGTTAGAGTAAGATAGTTGTTTTCAATGTTTGACCAACACGGAGAGACGGTTATAGTGGGCTTGATCCCAATACATTGATCATCTACCTGGCCAGGGTAGAAAACTCATCGTATCCCTTCCTAATCCTGGTGGCTCCTGGTCTTCTGCTCGTCAGCAGTGAGTCTATTGGTAGTCACCCAGGATTAAGGATTGGGTCAAGCCGCGAATGCTTCGTAGTTTATATTTCAGTAACTCCGTAGACTGATCACTCTATAAACTTAGGGAATGCCCATCACTGAAAGGCTCAAATTTTCTATCTATAAAGTTGCCCGTTGGGTCTTGGTCTAGGAGAGTCCTTGATATTATTTATGTCCAAGGAAACGGTGAGTCAAATCTTACTAGATCATCCTAAAACGGTTTCTCATAGTAGAACAGGCTTATATTATGTTCGTATTCAACGAGCACAGTTGTAGATACATTGACCTTAGCTATTGTAAGTCGGTTCGTACCCATTGTTAGGCCTATTCTGTAATATGAAATTGTTTAATACTTGAACCCTAATTGCTTTACATTCTAAGGAAGATTCAGATCCTATTTAGTGACCTATCTTTACGTAAGCCGACCTAACTAGATTGGACTCATACTGTTCTACCCCCCTTAAAAATTATTTCTACCTCTAGGGTTCAAGATCTATGTCCTGTTCCGTATGTCGGAGCAAGGTGTAATTTAGGACCTATACTTGACACGAAATGGGACACGATCTCTCAATACATTGGTCTTCCTCTCATCGATGATGTGTCTTATGGCATTAATACCTATGTGTAACGACTCGAAAAATTCCGTACGATGGCCCGAGTACCACCTCGACCAGAAATCACTTAGGATTAAATCCTTTAGAAATTTGACAAAGTTAACTAAGTACTAAACTAGATTAGCCATGAAATCCGTTTGAATCGCTTTAAATACGATCTGTAAGACCCAAAACTTGTAGAATCATTGACGCTAGGTTACCCTAAAATCTAGGATCAAACTCATTACCCGACTGCTCTGGGGAGCACATTGAAACTCCGTATCAGATCTGGACCGCACATCGGGAGTCTGGATAATACGAAGTTATAGACTTAGGACCGCCTCGCTGGGCTTGACAACCATCTTGGAAATCGAATCCAAGCAGCGTCCCACGGCTGTTCACTTGAGTCCGGAGCGAGGAGTGTGAGAACACTTGTTTTTCTTTACAAATAAATATCTCAAATAGTAATCTGGCACATGTCGCTTGCGGACAATTTGTAAGCAACCAGACCGTCAGAATCTGACCCAAATACACCCTCGGATCAGGAAAATTTTCATATACATGGCAGTGTACTTGAAATCTCTGATTGAGTTTCACTGACCGTTGAACTGAAACTGGTCCGCCACGCGTGATCTGGAAACCCTACTAGAACGAAAACTTAATGGTACCTAGATCCAAGGTCTGTGAGCTTAAGTCCAACCTTTGGCTCAAGGAGGCCCGCCAGAAGTCCTCCGTTGAGCTGAAACTGGCTCGCTTTGGTTATAACCTAAGTATACCTTGACCTTAAGTCTATTTTAGTGTGTTTTTAGGCTATATAAGGACCTTAGAACCCCCTCTCTTACAGCCATACGAATTTAAAAGAAACCCTAAGAGAGAAGAGAGAAAAGAGAGAGAAAGTGTGAGAGAAGTGGGAGAAACTCTTTACTACTATCCCCTGACGTTCTACAAGCTTAACCACACAAGTCTAGTCACTTTCCCTGCAATTCCGACTTCGTTTCTAGGTAAGAAACCCTAATCCTAATCTGTTTTGGGGTTGTGATGGTTTTAGGTTATGAAATAGCTAACCTATTTCATTCTATAGGTTACCAAACTGCCGAATACGAAAGCTTAGCAAACCTATCCGATTCGTTACGATTCTAGGCGAAAGGTGAGGACTTTAGGTGTATAGGTTATGGTTTTCAACGCTTTAAATGTCAGATAATGATAGATTCATGATCTGCATGCAATTGCACATGTACAAAGTGTTGTCTGTTTTCCGTTTCGATTAAAGATGAAGAATATGGAATTTTACATACTCTAGGTATTTGTAGAAAGTACCGTATATGTATAAATTTTGGAAATGTGTTTGCCATGATTATTTGCTGTATTGATATATTATATATGGATAAAATACTTGTCTGGCGAAAGGACTCGCCCTAATACATGTTTTGCTAATGTAATGTATGTAGAAATAGTGTATTCTAAGTGTTTGTGAAAATGCTTGTGAGAGTAAGTGTTTGGATGATGGTGTCTTAGGTAGGTGTTGAGATGGGATTCTCAACTACCTTAGAGACGTATATGATTTCCTCCATGTTGATTGTTTAATTTAACCGCTTACTTATGAAATATATGTGTTTGTATTTCCTGTTTATATGGTGCTTTATGATATGCTTGTTAACATGCTTGAATTACTTTGTTTAATATGCTTTACTCTACATGTTCTAAATAAGGATTGATTGAGTTTGGGACTATGTTTATAGTCCAGACAATCGGTACCAGACTTGAGATCGTGGTTGAGATTCATTTCGCCACGTAAGGTGTGTTTGACAAACCCGAGTCGTACTTCAGTTGGCGACAGTGGTTAGGCCACGCGAAGTGCTTATGCACTTCATGTCGTTCGGTTGATTGTGCGCTCGAGCTAGTCAGGCTCGTCAAGTAACCCGATATGTCTAATGTATGTTCACCATGTTTGCACGCTACTGCTTGAACCTAGGGTACCAAACTTACCAGTGAAATCCCGTTAACCGTGGTACCTCGATCCACTAAGACTCATGAGCTGGGCATGGTGGTATGGGACATCGTGGTCGAGCTGTCGGCCTACGCTGGGGCCACGTGCCTCCCCGTAGTGACTAGTGAGCAACCAGACTCGTGAGCCGATTATGGTGGTATGGGACACTATATTCGAGCTGTCGGCCTACACTGATTGGTGACGAGCCCTTTGTAGTGACCTCGAACATACTCTGAACTTGCGGTGAGGCGACGAGTTTTGCCGCAGTGTATAGAGTATGAACTAGGCCTGTATCAATTTAGTGATGAACTGTTAAAAAGGTGATGGGGGAGTGGTGTAACGAATGCGTGTAATAGCCCTGGTAGCCTTTGCAGCGACCTAGAAATGCACCATCGTATGAGATTAACTAGGACTGACGACCCTAAAATGGATCATGTTTGGGAATGATACAAGGGAGGTACCTTAGTTTCCCAATCTTGCTGTTTGAAATGGACTAATAATAACTCGGTAATCATGCTCATCATCTCATTGCATGTGCCTGGAAGATTTGGAGCACTGAGGAATGCAAGCATGCAGCGAACGTAAGATGGTGTCGCACGAGGGAGTGTGTGGTGAGGACATGCATCATGACTGCATTCATACTTGCATTAATAAGAGTAGTTAGGAGTGTTTGATTTTACTGCTTTATCATTACTGATTGACTGAATTGATAACATGTTAACCTATACTTTATTGTTCTACTGAGTTAGCTACTCACTCCCACGTTACGGGACGGTGTTGTACACACCAACCAGACTCTGTCTTAGGTGCATATGAGGTGATGACTCAGGAGGCTGAGCCGGACTACGACGTGGACTAGGACGAGTTCTCGTATATGCAGTATTCTGGTGGCTTTGACTAGACTGTCTGGATCGACGGGACTTACAGGGCTCACTTCTCTAGTTGTATTTTTGACATTTTGATCGTAAAACAGATACATGTATATGGTGACTCAGTTGGGTTCATACTCTGGAGATTGAGATGGTTTTGTTTCTTTTACATACATATATATATACAGTTTCAGTCTTCCGCTTGCCTTTATACAATTGATCTGGAGTATTGAAAAGGCCAAGCTATATGTCCTGGGGGGGGGGGGGGTGAATAGGACTATGCCAAATTAAAATAAAATCAGTGGAAAAATTAACCAATAGCCTTACAATTATAAATCAATTATCAATGCTGAAATCAAATCACCTTAATAAATAAATATTGAGAGATTGATACAAATTCAGTTCTAAGGACAACCTTACACCATAATAAACAAGGGCTTATGGTAGGACAACCTTATTTCTAGAACTTCTTTTGGATCAAGAACTCAATTTTAATAAAGATAAATGAATAGCAGTGAATTGAAATTAAATGCAGAAATGTAAATCTAATTTATTACAATCTCCACACTTGCTTGAAATGTAAATTGTTACAACATTCACATCCACATGTACATTCCATACAATTGAATGATAAAAGATATGAGAATTAAGCAAGCATTCAATACGCAAGGCAAGGAGTTATAGTGGTTCGCCTGTGTGTACACCAACTGTTCATCAACAGCCACATAGAATGCTACTCCACTCCTAATATCCTCTCACAGGGGATATTAGCGTTCACTATCAAATAGGTTTTCACAGGTTACAATTGTGTCTTTTTAACTCGGGCTTACATAATTCAAAAACCCACACTTCTGAGTTTTCTGGCTCTCCTCAGATAACCACACAAATTGAGATTTTTCTGGCGAATCTCAAACAAAAACCAAAAAGGAAAGGAATTTACAGAATTGTAAAATACCTAGATTTCTCCTCTTGTAGCTGCCCGAAAGAACCAATTGGAGTAGATGTTCGAATAGAAGTTTAATGTCCACAACTCACTTTAATATGGTTCTAAGTTCTAATTGATTTTACATTTAAACCAGTTGGGCGTAGCTATATTTCATTTTGATTCCACAAAGAAGGAATAAGTCAATTCCTCTTTTCAAATCAGATTGGAATATAGAAACAAAATCAAATTAAATAAGCTATCAAAAAGAGAAAGAATTATGCACAAAATAGCTTGAAAAATAAACACAAACTTATCTCAGAGTGGAGCCTTGAATTCACTTAATATTCAATGAAAAACTCTGAAATTTGTGTGCTATTTATAGCAAAAGAAATTCGTCTTCGACTGGTCCTAGGGTCACCACGACTGGTCTTGAAATAAACTGATTTTTGAATTTTTGTGCGCGATCACATCAAACCGTTTCACGACCGGTCATAGGTAGTCCACGACTGGTCGAAGGCAGTCCACGACCGGTCGAGACCCCAATACGACTGGTCGTACGATACCTGATTTAGTCGCTGGAGTTTGAGTCGAGACATTACGACTGGTCGAAGGTCGAGTCGAGACCATCCCACGACCGGTCGAGAAGACTCCAGGACTAGTCGAAGGCGCACCAAAAAATCTGATAAATTGCAACCATTTTAGGACTGGTCTTGGAATTTCTTTGACTGGTCGAGGCAGTACTAGGACTGGTCGAACAGGGTCCAGGACTGGTCTTAGAGTAGACCAAAATCATGTAATAATAATCATTTGGATTATTTATCCAAAGTGACCTACCCTAAGGTCAATCTAATGGTCTATCAAACTTGGAACATGAAGTATGGACATTGGACACTTCATTTGCTTAGACTTTGATCTTTACGAAGCTTGATTTCATCTCGATGTAGCTTGACTACTTCAGAAGCTTCAATACAACTTTGTACTTGAGTCTCGCATTTGAATCTTGAGCTTGCACTTGAACTTGAGTCTTGACCCGGAGTTCTCTCTTAATATTGTAGCTTGAACTATCATGAAGCTTGAGGAATTCTTTGAGCTAGACTTCAAGTGTTGATGTGGTGTCTCGAACAAATTTATCAAGATATAAACACACAACATACGGAGACGTTTTGACACACAAAATTTGACAATCAAATAGGAATCAAATCATAGCACTTACAATCTCCCCCTTTGTCAAATTTGTGACAAAACACTTCTCATACTTCAATAAGATAAGCATTACTTATACAATAACGATTCATGCACCAGTTGTTAATGGAGACAATTCATAGTCCCCCTGACAACACAAACTCAACTCCCCCTGAGTTAATACAACATGTCAATCATACCTCATAAAAAGAATGTACATATTCTCCTCCTTTTTGTCAAAATATGACAAAGGAATAAACAAAGATAGGTCATGAAAAACAAAATTAGAGATATGAACTCAAAAAAGTGCAGAGTGAATAACAAAACAAGAGAAGTTGGCAAGGTGAGTCAGAGTACATATTAAAAGAAGTAGCAAGTGAAGTTGTAAAACAGTAATCCACACTACCAAGGAACGAAACTTAGTAAAATAAGTACAGACCAAAGACTAAACATTCTCAATCGGAACCAGATGATGGAGCAGGAATGTTAGGATCACTTTGGTGAAGGCTTTTCTGTAAGCGCCTAAAATATTTGCGCATATTTTTAAATTTTTTATTGTGGCCAACATTCAGCTGTTCTACTTTTCCTCAAGCGCACTAAGACGTGCATTGAAATCAGATGGTTCAAAGTCTGGATCATTTCCAGAATCAGAATCAATTTCATTAAAGATATAATCCATGTCAATATCATCGGCTGGCAACTCATCACCTTCGACACCCATCTCAGCTTCAGCAGTAGCAACACCCGCATCAACATCAACTTGACTAGGAAAGAACTCCAACTTCATCTTATGCAGGTTGGAATTGTTAAAAATGAGGTGTCTGATAGGAGCCTCACCGACGGGCATGGCGACTAACATGTGAGTGGATAAAACATTTAACAGATATCCAAAAGGAATATCACCATGACCAGGATTATTACGAATTTGTATGATAGAGGAACAAACCAAGGAGGGCAGACAGATGTTAGCACCAGTAATGATTGAGTACAAAATACGAACCATAAGCAAAGTTAACTCAGTCTTGTTTCCAGAGCGGGGATACAGATTAGAAGTGAAGATACGATGCAAAACTCTGTATTTGGCTAACAAGTATCTGGTTTTGAGGGCATTTCCATTCGCAGTCATATTCATGTTGCACAATGCTCGAGTAAAAATACGTTTTTCAGATTCTGACACTCTCTCAGCAAGTGCACTAGGATGAACACTATCATCATTTACTTGAATATCCATAAGGCTTGAAATTAAGTGACGATCAACATGAAACGACTCTTCTCTAGTATCAATAGTAAAAGTTAGTTGCTCAGCAGAGAAATCAGATATGCATGCAACCATGGCCTGTACAATGGACTGATATGCCGGTCCATCCCAGCGTAAAATGTTTTCCCAACCTACAGATTGAAGGAGAGGAAAGAGACCATATGGAGCAATATGATTTAAATCAACTGCTTTTTCGACAATAATATTGTGCATATGCAGGTCACGTACATGCGGAGGATCATCTTCAGGATCCCTAAGATGACGTCTAGAGATTGCATTTGAACGAGAAGACGATGCACCTCTTTGAATTTTCTTTTTACCTCTAGATTCCATATTCTTGAAGAAATGAAAGAAATTTCAAGACAAAAGAGATGGGTTTCACTAAATTTAACAAAAAGGAAGAAGAACCCACCAAGTTGAAGATTTATACGAAATAGACAATAATAATCAAGAAAATTAAGAGTTAAGATTAAGATTCTTCAAGAAAAATCACTCTAACCTAGAGAAATCGAACACAAGGGTTCGACTAGTCGAAGCTCGGCTCGTTGGTGAGGAGGGTTAGAATGAAGAAGAAACAGATTTTTCCCAAATTAAAAAGGGTATCGCGCGCACGACCGGTCTTGGGATATATTCGACCGGTCGTAGTAAGACTGGTCGAGCACGTCCTCGACCTGTCTTAGACCCGAAAAAATATATGCAATTTTAACAAAATTTTGAAATTTAAATTAATAACATAATATCATTATATACAATATGATACAGAATGCATGATCAATCATTTAAATTTGCACATACCAAGATCAAATTTCAATTTGTTATACCTGCTTTTGTCGAGAGGTTTAGTGAAAATGTCAGCAAGCTGAGTCTCGGTAGGAATATATTCTAAAGATATTATTTTTTTCTTCCACTAATTCACGAATGTAATGAAATCGAATGTCAATGTGCTTAGTACGTGAATGCTGGATTGGGTTTTTTGAAATGTTTATCGCACTGGAATTATCACAGTATAAAACCATAGAGTCTTGTGCGATTCCATAATCACTCAGCATACGTTTCATCCAAACCAACTGAGTACAACATTTCCTGCTGTAATATATTCGGCCTCAGCAGTTGAGAGTGATATGGAACTTTGTTTCTTGCTAAACTAAGAAACCAGACAGTTTCCAATGTAAAAACAACCACCGCTGGTTGATTTTCTATCATCTGTATTTCCTGCCCAATCAGCATCCGAATACCCAGCCAATTGAACACTAGAATCATAGGAATACCAAAGACCCAAATTAACTGAACTTGCGACATATCGAATAATTCGTTTAACAGCAGTTAAGTGAGATTCTTTAGGATTAGACTGATATCTAGCACAAATTCCTACGCTTAAAGCAATATCAGGTCTACTTGCAGTTAGGTAAAGTAGGCTACCTATCATACTACGATACAATTTAGGATCTACATCTTTACCTGTAGAGTCTTTTCAGAGTCCTAGAGTTGTACTCATAGGAGTATCAAAATTCTTACCATTTTCAAATCCGAATCTTTTAATCAAGTTTAATGCATACTTATTTTGTGAAATAAAAATTCCATCAGATTGTTGTTTTACTTGTAACCCTAAGAAATAATTTAATTCACCAACCATGCTCATTTCGAATTCAGATTTCATCAGATCTGCAAACTCAATAGTCATGTTAGTACAATTTGATCCATAAATTATATCATCAACATAAATTTGAACCATTAAGATATCATCGTTATGTTTCTTAACAAAGAGTGTCTTACGACACTATCCATCTGAAACTTGTGCCTTAGTAAGAACTTAGTCAATTTTTCATACCATGCTCTAGGAGCTTGTTTTAGACCATAGAGAGCCTTTTTAAGGTGGTATACATGATTGGTAAGCTTAGGGTCTTCAAACCCAGTCGGTTGTTCAACATATACCTCTTCATGTAGATCGCCATTCAGAAAGGCACTCTTTACATCCATTTACAAAATTCTAAACTTTCTAAAGTATGCAATAGATATAAATAGTCTGATCGATTCAAGGCAAGCAACTGGGGCAAAGGTTTCATCATAATAAATCCCTTCAATTTGCGTGTACCCTTGCACAACCAGTCTTGCCTTGTTTTGAATGATATTTCCCAATTCATCAGACTTGTTTTTGAAAATCCATTTTGTTCTAATAATATGTTTATCTTTAGGTCTAGGAACAAGGTGCCAGACATCATTTCTGATAAACTGATTAAGTTCTTCCTGCATAGCGAGTATCCAGTTTTCATCAGAAAGTGCTTCTTTCACGTTAACTGGTCCTATCTGGGATGTAAAGCATACGTAGTTACATATGTCCTCTAATTGTCTACGAGTGCGCACACCAGTGAGAGGGTTTCCAAGTATTTGATCAGTTGGATGATCTTTAACAGTTCTTAATTCAGAATTAGTTTTACTTGATGAAGTATCTGGATTTTCATGTATAAGAACTTCATCATTATCTGAACTATGGGCAGGTGTGTTCAAGTGATCGTCAATTACTACATTTATTGACTCTTGAATCACACCGGTCCTGTTATTTAGAACACGATATGAATGACTGTTTAAAGAGTATCCTAAAAAGATTCCTTCATCACTTTTAGTGTCGAAACTTTTTCAGATTTTCATGATCACGTAAAATATAGCACTTGCTGCCAAAAATTTGAAAACAGTAGGCTTTTTCTCAAACCATATTTCATAAGTCATTTTATTATTAGATTTACAGATATAAACACAGTTAATAATATAGCAGGCGGTATTTATGCTTCAGCCCATAAATTTTTAGAGAGCTTCATGCTATTTAACATAACACTTCCCATTTCTTGAAGCACTCTATTTTTTCTTTCCACAATACTATTTTGTTGTGGTGTTTTGGGTGCAGAGAATTCATGTGATATTCCCTGATCACTACAGAATTTCTCAAAACCGCTATTTTCAAACTCGGATCCATGATCACTACGGATCTTACTAACTTGAGAACATTTTTCAGTTTGGATCCTTTTTATAATCTTTTTCACTTCATCAAGGGTTTCTGATTTGTCCCTCAAGAATGAAACCCAAGTGTATCTTGTATAATCATCTACAATAACCAAGATGTATTTTTTACCGCCTCGACTTTCCGTTCTGGTTGGTCCTATAAGATCCATATGGAGAAGCTCGAGTGGTCTAGATGTGGTATTGGAGTTCACCTTTTTGTGAGAGCTCCTCGTTTGTTTACCATACTGGCATTCACCACATATTTTGTCTACTTTTTGTACTTTAGGTAGACCTCTAATTAGTTCTCCTTTGCTAAATTTGTACAAATTTTGGTAGTGTACATGTCCAAGGCGTTTATGCCATAATTCTGTTTCATTAGTATGGACCATGTAACATGTTTGATTAAATGATCTTCCATTGCAAACTATATAGCAGTTTTCAGAAGTTTTGCGACCAGTTAATATTACAGAACCCTTTCTATCTATAATCTCACAACCTTGATTAGAAAATTTAACACTATGGTTGTTGTCACATATTTGAGATATGCTTAACAGGTTGTGTTTTAATCCGTCAACATATAAAACATTCTTAAATAAGGGAAGGTTATAAAGTTGAACCATACCTTGGCCAATAATCTTGCAGTTGCTACCATCACTAAATGTGATTGATCCATCAATCATATCTTTTAGATCGGTGAAAAGCCTTGTCACCTGTCATGTGTCTAGAACATCCACTGTCTAGGTACCATTTTGAATGGCTTGTTGCTTTGAATGCAGTGTGGGCAACCAAGCAGACAACTTTAGGAACCCATTTCAAAATTGTTTTGGGTTTATGAACATGGTTGATCTTCTTTTGTTTGATGTTGTAAGAATGACCTACTGAGTTAGATTTTAAGAGCTCCTTAAGTAAATCAATTATTTTTTTAGCAAGAGGATTTTTGTTCTGATTTTTAAAATTTATATAGCTGCTTTTAGGTTTATGAAAAGTTTTTATATTTTTAGAAAAAACTTGACTAGTACCTTTTTCTTTTGAGTTAGAAGTTTCTCCTTTCACAAAATTGGGAGAAGTATACTTCTGTTTAGGAGATGTATTTTTCTCATAGCCCAACTTGGATCGATCACCACATTTTCTTGATCCGGATAATAATTTTTCTAATTTTGAATCACCTTGGGCATATCTCCATGTGTCCTTCAAACTCAGAAGAGAAGATACTTCATTTTTAAGTTTCTCATTTTTAGATTTCAAATCTTCAATCAGGGAGGTTTTGAATTCCAAATCACATTTTGATTTTTCCAAACAATCTGAAATATGCAATTTTTCTAAAATAAGAGTTTCAAAACATTCTTTGAGTTTAGAAAACTTTTCTTTTTGAAGCTTAAGTTTGACAGCAATTTTACAACTTTCCTTATATAAGGCATTATAAGCATCTTGAAGATCTTCTTCATTTTCATAATCACTATTCAAACTTTATTCACTTGTTGAATCATCGTGATCTGAAAAAGTAAACTTGGCTAGAGTCATAAGGGCTTTAACTTCACTACCTGACTCGGTTTCAGAATTTTCTGATTCAGAGGATGCTTCAGAATCAAACGATTCATCCCAAGTAGCCAACATACCCTTCCTTCTGGGTCTGTCCTTTTTAGGACATTTGTTTGCTAAATGCCCATACTCTTGGCAGTTGTAACACTGACTGTCTTTCAAAGACTTCCAAGTTTTGGACTTAGGTTTATGTCGTTTCTTTTCATTTCCCTTTTGAAAGTCTACCCTTTTCTTACTTTTGAAAATTTTGTAAAACTTTTTTGCCAAAAGAGCCATATCATCTTCAGAATTTTCTAAATCTGAGTTTTCTTGAGAAATACCTTTAGAAGATTTCAAAGCTATAGATTTACCTTTAGGAGCTTTAAAATTTAATTCATAGGTTTGTAAAGAACCAACTAGTTCTTCTACCCTCATATTATCCGTACAACGAAGTTCCTGAATCGCGGTTACTTTAGAATTGAACCGTTCAGGAAGTGAGCGTAGTATCTTTGCACACACTTTACTTTCTGGAATTTTATCGCCAAGACCCCACATAGAGTTTACAATGTCATTTAGTCTAGTATAAAAGTCCATAAACATTTCATTTTCCTTCATATGATTTTTTTCAAATTTGGTTGTGAGGAGATGGACTTTAGACTTTTTGACAATTGAAGTACCCTCGTGTGTCATTTCTAGTATATCCCAGGCTTGCTTTGTAGTATCACAGGATAAAATTCTTTTGAACTCATCCGGTGATAGTCGCAAGTGATTGCATTTAGTGCTTTCGCATTGGCATTATACTCACTTTTCTGAAGAGTGGTCCATAAATAATAAGCAGGTACAGACACAGTTTCTGAACCGTCAGATTCAGTTACTTCAACGGTAGGAGAGTTCCATTCAGTCATTGTGGCTCACCACACACTCTCATCCATTGATTTGAGGAAGATCCTCATTCTGGCTTTCCAATAGGAATAGTTAGAGCCATCAAAAGGTGGAGGCCTAGTGACTGATAGGCTATCAAAATTTGACATCTTATTAATATAGCTTAGATCGTTAGCTCAGGAATTAAATCAAAAAAAAAAACAATAAGAATGAGCTATTAGGCTCTGATACCACTTGAAAAGGTTAAGCTATATGTCCTAGAGGGGGGGTGAATAGGACTATGCCAAATTAAAATAAAATCAGTGGAATAAATTAACCAATAGCCTTACAATTATAAATCAATTATCAATGCTGAAATCAAATCACCTTAATAAATAAATATTGAGAGATTGATACAAATTCAGTTCTAAGGACAACCTTACACCATAATAAACAAGGGCTTATGGTAGGACAACCTTATTTCTAGAACTTCTTTTGGATCAAGAACTCAATTTTAATAAAGATAAATGAATAGCAGTGAATTGAAATTAAATGCAGAAATGTAAATCTAATTTATTACAATCTCCACACTTGCTTGAAATGTAAATTGTTACAACATTCACATCCACATGTACATTCCACACAATTGAATGATAAAAGATATGAGAATTAAGCAAGCATTCAATACGCAAGGCAAAGAGTTATAGTGGTTCGCCTGTGTGTACACCAACTGTTCTCCAACAGCCACACAGAATGCTACTCCACTCCTAATATCCTCACACAGGGGATATTAGCGTTCACTATCAAATAGGTTTTCATAGGTTCACCCAAAACCTTTACAATTGTGTCTTTTTAACTTGGGCTTACACAATTCAAAAACCCACACTTCTGAGTTTTCTGGCTCTCCTCAGATAACCACACAAATTGAGATTTTTCTGGCGAATCTCAAACAAAAACCAAAAAGGAAAGGAATTTACAGAATTGTAAAATATCTGAATTTTTCCTCTTGTAGCTGCTCGGAAGAACCAATTGGAGTAGATGTTCGAATAGAAGTTTAATGTCCACAACTCACTTTAATATGGTTCTAAGTTCTAATTGATTTTGCATTTAAACCAGTTGGGTGTAGCTATATTTGATTTTGATTCCACAAAGAAAGAATAAGTCAATTCCTCTTTTCAAATCAGATTGGAATATAGAAATAAAATCAAATTAAATAAGCTATCAAAAAGAGAAAGAATTATGCACAAAATAGCTTGAAAAATAAACACAAACTTATCTCAGAGTGGAGCCTTGAATTCACTTAATATTCAATGAAAAACTCTGAAATTCGTGTGCTATTTATAGCAGAAGAAATTCGTCTTCGACTGGTCCTAGGGTCACCACGACTGGTCTTGAAATAAACTGATTTTTGAATTTTTGAGCGCGATCACATCAGACTGTTTCACGACCGGTCGTAGGTAGTCCACGACTGGTTTAAGGCAGTCCACGACCGGTCGAGACCCCACTACGACCGGTCGTGCGACACTTGATTTAGTCGCTGGAGTTTGAGTCAAGGCATTACGACTGGTCGAAGGTCGAGTCGAGATCATCCCACGACCGGTCGAGAAGACTCCAGGACTGGTCAAAGGCGCACTAAAAAATTCGATAAATTGCAACCATTTTAGGATTGGTCTTGAAATTTCTTCGACTGGTCGAGGCAGTACTAGGACTGGTCGAACAGGGTCCAGGACTGGTCTTAGAGTAGACCAAAATCATGTAATAATAATCATTTGGATTATGTATCCAAAGTAACCTACCCTAAGGTCAATCTAATGGTTTATCAAACCTGGAACATGAAGTATGGACATTGAACACTTCATTTGCTTAGACTTTGATCTTTACGAAGCTTGATTTCATCTCGATGTAGCTTGACTACTTCAGAAGCTTCAATACAACTTTATACTTGAGTCCCGCATTTGAATCTTGAGCTTGCACTTGAACTTGAGTCTTGACCCGGAGTTCTCTCTTAATATTGTAGCTTGAACTATCATGAAGGTTAAGGAATTCTTTGAGCTAGACTTCAAGTGTTGACGAGGTGTCTCAAACAAATTTATCAAGATATAAACACACAACATACGGAGACGTTTTGACACACAAAATTTGACAATCAAAGAGGAATCAAATCATAGCACTTACAAGTATGAATTACTGTTTTGGTATAATCTCACTCATGTTTATTGCTCTAACACAGACAACATTTAATCATCATTATCTATGTTGCATAAGTGATGTTTTGGAACTCGAGAGTTGAGTTGCTACTCGACCCTCAAATTTTAGGGCATTACAAGTTAGTATCAGGGCATGATTTTGATTAAACCGGACCTGAGTTATGTTCCCACGACGTACGCTGACGCCTTTTGACATAGGAGGGTGCGAGAATAATGTAGTAACAGTCTTAGGCATCCCAGTTTCGTCCAATGGCAAAGTTCACTAAAATGAACGCCGAAATCGAGTCGGTACCCAACCCTGCTCGCACGACTCAATCCCAAAACACTTTTAGGCCGTCTATTGACGGGTCTAGATCACAATCCACCCAACCCCAGCTGTTAAAACTCAGTCAATGTCCGTTTAGATCAGAGACTTCTCGAAACTACCCAGATTTGGAACGAACGGAGTCGTGGGCCTCCCCGTGCTAATCCAGAGGGACCCAGGACAGACCCAGGGTGTATTTGACACCTTGGGAGGGTGGTAAACACCGCCCTACCACGGTGGTGCCACGCCTGACCCATCGGACCGCGGCGGAACAGTGGTCACCGCAGTTGACCGCGGTCGGGTCCATCGGGGCTAGTTGGGTCTGGTCTGGTCAGGGTTGGCCCGACCCCAGGACTTGTGTGAGACCCGCGAAATCGTATGGGGGCCCCTATATCTACTCCGTCAGCCCCCTTTCCTCATTTCCACCCTTCCAAGCCCTCTAAATTGTTATCTCTCTCTCAACTCACCCTCCCAATCGCCCAATCTGCTATTTTCGACCACAACTCATCCATTCCCATCGTTCACAGCAACCCTACCTCCCTATCCTCTCCATTTCTCTCTCATTTCAGTCCATACACTCCCCATTTCGTCCCAAAATCGTGCACACCCCCTACCCCGCTTCATCTCTCCTTCTTTCTTCTTAAACCCTAGTCGTTTGGGCCTCTACAACCACTGTTGAGACCCAAGTTCATGGTGAAGCAAGGAGAACAGCCCTTTCTCTCTCTTATCTTCACTTTCCATGGCCTTCTTCGCCATCGTTTCTGCCATTTTCTCCATCTCCGCCGTCCTTTCTCTTATGGGGAAAAGGAAGACCGCTGCAGATGAAATTGGCCCTAGCCATCTAACCCGTTCAAGGAGAGAAGTGGACGATGAAGCCAGCCCTAGCACAGTTCGGGAGTATAGGTCGAAGCGAGACTTAGATCCCCAACATCTGATCAGAAATGCTTTTCCGATAAGCATCGAATACGGTCATTTTGCTGACCATAAGATTGTGTTTAAAGCTCACGTGAATGAGAGAATGTTTGGGCTACACCCGAAGATGGACCACTTGGTGGACATTGAATGGGGTCCTATATTTGAAGGTGAGTCTCTTGCATGTGAGAACATAGTTCGTGCCTTCTACGCCCATATCATAGACCCATCGTTAGAGCCTCTACAGTTCACTGTCTCTGTGAGCGGCATAGTGTGTACAATTACCATGGTTGAGATGGCTCGGATCATGAAGATCCCACGTGGTGAAGTGCTTCCTAATGACAACTTCTCCAGGAGTGTACGAGAAAGGGATCGCCATACGGGATACCTTTGTGGTCGACGGGTTTCTTGGACACGAGAAAACTGTCTTACATCGTCCAAGTTGATAGAGGACTTCCGTTTGCTTCACCAAATTTTCACATATAATGTGTATCCACGGTCGGGTAACCGCATGGAGTGTACTCGGTTGATGGTGGACTTCCTATACAGGATTGGATAAGGGGACAACTTATGCCTGCCCACGTTCATCCTATTTCAGATAGTTCAGGTCGTTCGATCTGTAAGGAATGACCTCTCGCTCCCATTTGGCCGCCTGATATGCAAGATGGCTCGAGATGTCGACTATAGGCTTAACATGGAAGACCTTGCACCAGTCCGGGTCATAAGCAAGGCCACGCTTAACAACATGAAGATCGGCCCTCGACAACGACAAGCCCGACTCGACGAGTCTGGAGATGAGTCGGATAGCGCAGGTGAGGAGAGTGCTGACCTCGAGGCAGGAAGCGAAGAAGGAAACGGTGATGAGATACAGGAAGAGGAAGATGAGGCTCAGGATACTGAGGAGAGCTCTCCTCCTAGAGCACCAGAACCAGACGCTGCTCAGGCTGCGAGAGATGCTCGTATGGTTCGCATTGAGGAGAACTAGGTCACCCTGCGACAAGAGATTGGACAGGTTCGAGCTGAGCTTGGTGAGACCCGAGTCAAGCTTGAGGTGACCGAAGCCTACATGAAGAGAAGTTTTAAGAAGGTGTCTCGCACATTGAAGACTATCCTGTGCTATGTACAGGACAAGGATGCTCCTCCTCCATCGCCTGACTCGGATGCCTAGTCATCCCTGTTGTCGTTTGTAGTTAGTTTTGCTTGGGCTTTAGGCGGTTTATGTTTTCATGTTAATAGATGTAATAATTAGTAGTGTGTTTTTGTAGTAGTTGAAACTTGGTTGTATTAGCTCCCCTGCATATGACAATTTTGGTAATGAAATGCATACAACCTCTTTTGCTATGAAGTGTGTGGAATGCTTAAGTGATTATGTATTGTGTTGTCATGCTTAATCTCACATGCGATGTACCCTAGTTGTATAGGGCATGCCACGGAGGTATACAAGGAGCACGACACCCCTCTTAATCACTGACTCGATGGACTAGACTCCTTTCTGCAGAGGTGGTCCTATGGTCTGAGGTTTAGGCTCAGATCAGCCTTCTGTTGGTCCTACTGGTGGATTGCCACCTTATACACCCCCGGTTCGTGAGCAGAACCGGGCATCCTCTTCGATGCCGTATGAGCTGCAGGCTGCTCCACCTACTGATAAGTTTGAGCAGTTGATGTTGATGATGCATCAGCAGCAGCAGTACCAGCAGCTTATGGCCACTATTTCTGAGGCCTTGTCCCAGGGTGGGAGTGCGACTCCACCTTTGCCATCTACACGTCCTACTGAGCCTACAGAGCCTCCTGCTCAGGCTGAGGATGTGCCTCTGCCCACACCTGTTGCGTACCCTACGGGAGACGTGGGTACTTGCGATCTACTCGAGCGATTTCAGTGCTTGAGGCCTCCGACTTTTACGAGTTCTCACAGACCCGAGGAGGCTGAGTATTGGTTAGACCGCATCTCAAAGATACTGAAGATGCTACATTGTTCTGAGGCTGAACAGGTTGAGCTGGCCGCCTTCATGTTCGAGAAGGAGGCTAGCTTATGGTGGGACAGCATACTGCGGACCGTCGCAGTGGGATATGTGTGGACCTGGGTAGCATTTGAGTTCCGTTTCCACGAGAAATATTACCTTGAGGCCTACCGACACGAGAGGGAGAATGAGTTTCTGCACCTCAGACAGGGAGGCACGACAGTCACTGAGTATGAGCATCGCTTTACAGAGTTGGGCCGCTTTGTTCCGACTATACTTGCTGATGAGCCGATGCGGATTCGACGCTTCACTGAGGGCTTGTGACCTGACATCCGGTCGAAGATGTGTTGTATCCGCATACCATCTTATGCGGAGTTGATTCATATGTCTATTGGGGCGGAGCAGGATGTTGATCGGCTGGCACGCTCCCGTGGTGCTATGGTTACGAGGCCACGACCAGATGTTCAGGGCAGGCCTTTCCTTGGCAAGAGGCCTCGTGCTGATTCGCCTCCCAGGATCACAGTACCAGTGGCTCCAATGAGGCGCCCTGTTGTGACCTGTACATACTATAGAAAACAGGATCATCCTGCTGGGAGCTGTTTTGCGCGGATGAGGGATAGCGGGTTCTCTCCGCCGTAGATGATTGGTCGTTCTCGCCCACAAGCTCTATTGGCTCCACCTCTACAGACTGCCCCTGCTCATCCTTCCTTCCGACCTCTTGCATCTCATTTCAGGCCGCCTCAACGGCCCATGGTTCCACAGCCGAATCTATCACAGTAGGCTCGAGTGCATGCGCTTGTAGATGAAGCTCCTGAGACACCGATTACGGCCCCAATGGCTTTTGAGGGTACGACCCACATTCAAGGTACATCCGTCTCCTTGTTGGTGGACACTGGGTCCACTACTTCTATCATTTCATGTGGGGCAGTTAAGCGTCTAGCTTTACATACTACTCCCACGAAGGGAATGAGACTCACTACGGCTACTGGAACTTTTTCGGATGTCACACGGGTGTGTGAGGGTTGCTCCGTGGATTTGGGTAGCAGAACAGTGCTCATCGACCTCATTGTTGCTCCACTATGGCACTATGACATTATCCTCGGTATGGACTGGCTCACCGAGATGAAGGCAAAGATTGATTGCGATACTCGGGTTGTGACGCCATAGGGCCTGATGGCACGGTCTTTACTTTTCCAGTGCAGGTTAGTTGGCCATGTCGTGTGGGATGTTATGCTGCTTTACTAGAGCATGTTGATGGTCCGACGTTGGGAAATACGCTTGTGGTTCGGGATTTTGCAGGTGTGTTTGCGACGATTCCGAGTTTGCCTCCTCGGTGCGAGATCGACTTCACCATTGATCTTATGCCTGGTGCGACACTTATCTCATTGCCGACTTATCGTATGCCTCCATGTGAGATGGAAGAACTGAGGAAACAGATTGAAGGGCTGGTAGAAAAGGGCTTTATACGACCTAGTGTGTCTCCCTGGGGAACACCTGTACTATTTGTGAAGAAGAAATATGGCTCACTAAGGTTGTGTATTGATTACCGTAGGTTGAACCAAGTCACCATGAAGAACAAGTATCCTTTGCCCAGGATAGATGATCTGTTTGATCAATTGAAGGGGGCAAAGTATTTCTCGAAGATCTTCTTGCAGTCAGGGTACCACCAGTTGCGCGTCAGAGATGAAGACGTGCAGAAGACAGCTTTCAGGACCTGTTTTGGGCATTACGAGTTCCTAGTGATGTCGTTCGGTCTTACGAAAGACCGGTCGTATTCATGGACTTGATGAACAGGATATTTCGGCCATTCTTATACCGATTCGTCATCGTATTCATTAATGACATCCTGATATATTCCATGAGTCGGGAAGAGCACGAGGTACACCTGAGAGCGGTGTTGGATACTTTGAGGAAGAACCAGTTGTTCACACAGTATAAGAAGTGCGACTTCTGGCAGGAAGAAGTCAAGTTCTTGGGACATGTGGTGTCAAGGATGGGATAGTTGTGGACCTTACTAAGGTAGCCGGGGTTCAGGATTAGAAGCAGCCTGACTCGGTTACCAAGGTGAGGAGTTTTCTTAGCCTGGCAGGGTATTATCGATGCTTCATTCGGGACTTCTCGAAGATTGTCAGGCCGTTGTCACAGTTGACGCGTAAGGATTTGAAGTTCGCCTGGAATGAGAAGGCAGAAGCAGCTTTTCAAGAGCTGAAGGACAGACTGACATCCGCCCCTATACTAGTATTGTCAGAGCAAGGGATTAAGTACACGATATACACTGATGCGTCTCGCGTTGGTTTGGGTTGTGTCCTTATGCAGAAGGATAGGGTGATTGCGTATGCCTCGAGACAATTAAGGAAGCACGAGGAGAATTACCCTACACACGACCATGAGTTAGCAGCTGTCATCTTTGCATTGAAGCTCTGGAGACATTACCTCTACGGAGAGGAGTTCAAGCTTTTCTGCGACCACAAGAGCCTTAAGTATATATTCACGCAGCGAGATTTGAATATGAGGTAGCGCAGATGAATGGAAACCTTGAAGAACTTCAAGTTCGAGGTCTCCTATCATCCTGGCAAGGCCAACCTTGTGGCGGATGCACTGAGCTGCAAGAAGGCTATTACATTTGCGGCTCCGCTGATGATAGCAGAGTGGGATATGCTAGAGTTCATGCAAGACTTCGAGCAGAAACTCATCGTGGAGGAGCCATTTGAGAGTGTCGCACACGTTCGGGTGCGGCCACTTCTTGATGATAGGATCATCGAGGCCTAGAAGGGCGATGAGCGGTTGTCTGAGCTTCGAGAGCAAGCTAGCGACGCCGAGGACTCCGAGTGGAGAGTTAACACAGATGGGGGTTTACGATACCGTGGCCGCTTATACGTTCCTGATATTCATGACTTGCGGCAGGAGCTCCTCGAGACTGCCCACAAATCGAAGCTTGCGATGCACCCTGGTAGCACTAAGATGTACCAGGATATGAGACGGTCTTATTGGTGGGACGACATGAAGACCCACATAGCAGAGTATGTTTCTCGTTGTCTGATGTGCCGGTAGGTCAAGGCAGAACATCACCGACCTCCTGGATTGCTTCAGCCCATGCCCATAACTGAATGGAAGTGGGACTTCATTTCCATGGATTTCATATCGGGGCTGTCGAAGACGAGGAAGGGACACGATTCTATCTAGGTGATCGTGGATCGGTTGACCAAATCTGCCCATTTCCTCCCTATCAGAGTCACGAACTCTGCAGACGAGCTGGCTAGGCTGTACATTAGAGAGCTTGTGCGTCTGCATGGAGTTCCCCTAGAGATCGTGTCTGACAGAGACGTGCGGTTCACGTCTATCTTCTAGACTCGTATCCAGGAAGCGATGGGTGTGAAATTGAAGTTCAGTACTACGTTTCACCCTCAGACTGATGGGCAGACAGAGCGGGTGAACCAGATTTTGGAGGATATGTTGCGGGCTTGTGTCTTGGACTTCAAGGACAATTGGGATGACTGTCTTCCTTATGCAGAGTTCGTGTACAACAACAACTTCCAGGCGAGTATTGGCATGGCTCCATATGAGGCCTTGTATGGTCGTCCTTGTAGAGCGCCGCATTGCTGGGTTGAGGTTGGCGAGCGTAGTTTTATTGGGCCAAAATTGGTACAGGCGACCTCGGAGAAGATCGACATTATTAGGCGTCGACTTCTTACAGTGCAGAGCAGGCAGAAGAGTTACGCCGATACGAGGCGGCGACCGCTTGAGTTTGGGGTCGGTGTTCATGTATTCCTCAGAGTTTCCCCTATGAAGGGAGTCCTTCGGTTTGGAAAGAAGGGGAAGCTCACACCGAAGTTCATCGGTCCGTTTCAGATACTTGATCGAGTGGGTGTTGTGGCATAGTGGGTGTTGTGGCATATCGTCTCGCTTTACCCACACCACTTGTAGCTGTACATAACGTATTTCATGTATTTATGCTGAAGAATTACGTTCCTGATCTTTCACACATTATCAGATGGAAGCAGGTACAGTTGAGCGAGGATGCTACATATGTATTGCGCCATACACGTATCCTTGACAGGAAGGACCAGGTACTGCGTAGCAAAGTGATTCCACTCGTGAAGGTATTGTGGACGTATCATACAGAGGAGGAAGCTACCTGGGAGACAGAAGTGGAGATCCAAAAGAACTACCCTCAGCTCCTCGAGGAGTACAAAAAGGCACTAATTTCGAGGATGAAATTTTTCATTAAGGGGGTAGATTGTAACGACTCGAAAAATTTCGTACGATGACCCGAGTACCACCTCGACCAGAAATCACTTAGGATTAAATCCTTTAGAAATTTGACAAAGTTAACTAAGTGCTAAACTATATTAGCCATGAAATCCGTTTGAATCGCTTTAAATACGATCTGTAAGACCCAAAACTTGTAGAATCATTAACGCTAGGTTACCCTAAAATCTAGGATCAAACTCATTACCCGACTGCTCTCGGGAGCACATAGAAACTCCGTATCAGATCTGGACCGCACATCGGGAGTCCGAATAATACGAAGTTATAGACTTAGGACCGCCTCGCTGGGCTTGACAACCATCTTGGAAATCGAATCCAGGCAGTGTCCCACGGCTGTTCGCTTGAGTCCGGAGCGAGGAGTATGAGAGCACTTATTTTTCTTTACAAATAAATATCTCAAATAGTAATCTAGCACGTGTCGCTGGCGGACAATTTGTAAGCAACCAGACTGTCAGAATCTGACCCAAATACACCCTCGGATCAGGAAAATTTTCATATACATGGTAGTGTACTTGAAATCTCTGATTGAGTTTCATTGACCGTTTTACTGAAACTGGTCCGTCACGTGTGATCTGGAAACCCTACTGGAACGAAAACTTAATGGTACCTAGATCCAAGGTCTGTGAGCTTAAGTCCGACCTTTGGCTCAAGGAGGCCCGCCAGAAGTCCTCCGTTGAGCTGAAACTGGCTCGCTTTGGTTATAACCTAAGTATACCTTGACCTTAAGTTTATTTTAATGTGTTTTTAGGCTATATAAGGACCTTAGAACCCCCTCTCTTACAGTCATACAAATTTGAAAGAAACCCTAAGAGAGAAGAGATAAAAGAGAGAGAAGGTGTGAGAAACTCCTTACTACTATCCCCTGCCGTTCTACAAGCTTAACCACGTAAGTCTAGTCGCTTTTCCGGCGATTCCGACTTCATTTCTAGGTAAGAAACCCTAACCCTAATTTGTTTTGGGGTTGTGATGGTTTTAGGTTATGAAATAGCTAACCTATTTCATTCTATAGGTTACCAAACTGCCGAATACGGAAGCTTAGCAAACCTATCTGATTCGTTACGATTCTAAGGCGAAAGGTGAGGACTTTAGGTGTATAGGTTATGGTTTTCAATGCTTTCAATGTCAGATAATGATAGATTCATGATCTGCATGCAATTGCACATGTACAAAGTACTGTCTGTTTTCTGTTTCGATTAAAGATGAAGAATATGGAATTTTACATACTCTAGGTATTTTGGAAATGTGTTTGCCATGATTATTTGTTGTATTGAAATATTATATATGGATAAAATACTTGTCTGGTGAAAGGACTCGCCCTAATACATGTTTTGCTAATGTACACTATGTATGTAGAAATAGTGTATTCTAAGTGTTTGTGAAAATGTTTGTGAGAGTAGGTGTTTGGATGATGGTGTCTTAGGTAGGTGTTGAGATGGGATTCTCAACTACCTTAGAGATGTATATGATTTCCTCCATGTTGATTGTTTAATTTAACCGCTTACTTATTTAATATATGTGTTTGTATTTCCTGTTTATATGGTGCTTTATAACATGCTTTATGATATGCTTGTTAACATGCTTGAATTACTTTGTTTAATATGCTTTACTCTACATGTTCTAAATAAGGATTGATTGAGTTTGGGACTATGTTTATAGTCCAGACATTCGGTACCAGACTTGATGTAACATCCTGAATTTTTGCCAACCTGGAACTAGACGTCCTTAGGCGATGGGTCAATCCTAACACAGGTTTAACTTCCCAAACGCTCAATTAAAGCCTCAAATCCCTTTTCAAACCATTTTCTTCACAAATCCCACCCTTCACTACCTTGTGCTTTCAATTTTTCAAAGCACTTTCGCCCTAGACACTAACTTAAACTATCTAAGTAGTAAAACTTGGATCACTTTATATACAAACTACAAAGGCCTAAGTACCATCTCAGACAGAAATCTTACAGGACTAAATCCTTTAGAAATTAGGCGAGATTTAGCTAGTGTTAAACTAGAGTGCCTGTGAAATTAGCACCAATCACTTTAAATATGATCTGCAAGACCCAAAACTTGTAGAATCATTGACGCTAGGTTACCCTAAAATCTAGGATCAATCTCATTACCCGGCTGCTCTCGGGAGCATCTCGAAACTCCGTATCAGATCTGGACCGCACGTCGGAAGTCCGATTAACACGAAGTTAAGGAATTAGGACCGCCTCGCTGGGCTTGACAACCATCTCGGAAATCAAATCCAGATAATGTCCCAGCGCTATTCGCTTGAGCTCGGAGTGAAGAGTGTGAGAAATGTGAAATTAATTCAAAATAAAATATCTTGAATAGTAATCTGGCACCACTCGCTTGCGGATCAGTATTAAGCAACCAGACCGTCAGAATCAGACCAAATTACACCCTCGGATCAGGAGAAATTTCATACACATTTACATGTACTCGGAATCTTCGATCGAGATCCGCTGACCGTTGAACTGAAACTGGTCCGCTATGCGTGATCTGGAAATCCCACTAAAATGAAAACTTAATAGAACGTAGATCCAACGTTAGTGAGCTTAAGTCCGACCTTTGGCTCAAGGAGGGCTGCCAGAAACCCTCTGTTGAGCTGAAACAATGCCGATTTGATTATAATGTAAGTATACCTTGAACATAAGTCTATTTCGGTAAATTTTTAGGCTATATAAGGACCTTAAACCCTCTCTCATGGCAGCCATAGGAATTTGAGATTGAGAGAGAGAAAAGAGAGAGAAAAGAGAGAGAAAGTGTGGAAGCAGTGGGAGAATCTCCCTGCCACTCTTCCCTGCCGCTATTCGGGCTCCACCGCCTGATTCTCATCGCTTTCCCGGCGTTTTCGGCGTCATTTCTAGGTAAGAAACCCTAACCCTAATCCGTTTTGGGGTTTAGACAGTTGTAGGTTGTGAAATAGCTAACCTATTTCGTTCTATAGGTTGCCAAACTGCCGAATACGGAAGCTTAGCAAACCTATCGACTTCGTTACGATTCTACGACAAAAGGTGCGGACTTTAGGTGTATAGGTTATGGTTTTCAACGCTTTCAATCTCAGATAATGATAGATTCATGATCTGCATGCAATTGCACATGTACAAAGTGTTGTCTGTTTTCCGTTTCGATTAAAGATGAAAAATATGGAATTCTACATACTCTAGGTATTTGTAGAAAGTACGGTATACGTATATTTTTTGGAAATGTGTTTGACATGTTTATTTGTTGTATGGATATACGATATATGGATAAAATACTTATTTGGCGAAAGGATTCGCCTAAATACATGTTTTACTTATATACACTATGTATGTTGAAATTGCGTATTCTAGAAAATATTGTATACGTATAAATTTTGAAGATGTATTTATCATGATTATTTGTTGTAGTAATATATTATACATGGATAAAATACTCGCTTGGCTAAAGGATAGCCCTAATACATGTTTTGCTAACATGCACCATGTATGTTGTTATAGTGTATTCTAAGTGTTTGTGAAAATGACTGGATGAGTATAGAATTCTCATTCATGCTCGCCATGACTAATTGTCATGGATTCATGATTGTTGTATTGGCGATACCCTTTGACGAAAGGATTTGCCCTAAATCACGCCACGGCTAATATACACTATATATGCTAAAATGTGTGGCCCAAGTGTTTGTGGAAATGACTGAATGAATATGGAACTTGGATTCCTGCTTGCCATGACTATCCGTCGTGGGTGTACGCGTGTTATGATTGGGGCAACTCCCTAGTGAAAGGATTTGGCCTAATGCCTATGTGATCGACATATGTCATGTATGTTGATGTATGTTTTTTTAAAGTGTTTCTTGAAATGTCTGAATGAGTAGCAGTTAGCAAATTGTAATGTATAAGGGTATTAAGATATGATTCTCAACCTATTTTAACTATGTGTATGATCTCCTTGTTTGAACATGTACAAACTCATGCTTGTGTTGTGCTTCATAACATGCTCAACTGCTTTATGATTTTATCTATGTAATGCATATGTTTAAATTCATATTTACGTTGTATGATCCGTCATGGGTGATGGGGAGTGGAGCAACGAGTGCGTGCAACAGCCCTGGCAGCCCTAAACGGATAATACCAGACTTTGATTGTATGATTTGAATCTTGATCCATTACTGCTTTATCTATCTGCAATTGATTGTGGTTGGGGCTATGATTATAGTCCAGACAATCGGTACCAGAATTGAATTCGTGGCTGAGTTTCATTTGCCACATGAGATGTGTTCGACGAACCCGAGTCGTACTTCGGTTGGCGATAGTGGTTGGCCACACGAAGTGCTTATGCGCTTCATATTGTCCAACTTGTTGTGCGCTCGAGCTAGCCAAGCTCGTCAAGTAACCCGATCTGTCTAATGTATGTTCACCATGTTTGGACGCTACTGCTTGAACCTAGGGTACCAAACCACTTCGGTTGGCGATAGTGGTTGGCCACACGAAGTGCTTATGCGTTTCATATCGTCTAACTTGTTGTGCACTCGAGCTAGCCAAGCTCGTCAAGTAACCCGATCTGTCTAATGTATGTTCACCATGTTTGGACGCTACTGCTTGAACCTAGGGTACCAAACTTACCAGTGAAATCCCTTTTAACCATGGTACCTCAATCCGCTAAGACTCATGAGCCGGGCATGGTGGTATGGGACACCGTGGTCGAGCTGTCGGCCTATGCTGGGGCCACGTGCCTCCCCATAGTGACCATTGAGCAACCAAACTCGTGAGCCGAATACGGTGGTATGAGACACTGTATTCGAGCTGTCGACACTTATGGCGAGAGCTGAGTACAGTGAGACATGTACTCGTGCTGACGGGCTACGAGTCCTCTGTAGTGTCTTCGAGTATACTCCAAGGTCTGTGATTGGTGACGAGCCCTTCACAACAATTAGAGTATGAGTTGAGCCGAGTACGGTGAGACCTGTATTCGAGCTGACGGCCAGTGATTGAGCCGAGTACGGTGAGACCTGTACTCGAGCGACGGTCAGCAATTGAGCCGCATACGGTGAGATCTGTATCCGTGCTGACGGGTGACGAGCCCTTTGCGATGCCTTCGTGATGCCTCTCGAACCATAATACCTTATGAGATTAACTAGGATTGACGACCCTAGAATGAATCATGTTTGGGAATGATACAAGGGAGGTACCTTAGTTTCCCAATACTGCTGTTTGAAATGGACTAATAACAACTCGGTAATCATGCTCATCATCGCACCGCATGTGCCTAGTAGATGTGGAGCACTGAGGGAGGTATGCATCTGCGAACGTAAGATGATGTCGCATGAGGGTGGTTTGGCAAGGCATACATCATGTCATTTCATACTTGCATTAAATAAGAATAGTTAGAATTGTTTGATTGTACTGCTTTATCATTACTGCTTGACTGAATTGATAACATGTTAACCTATGCTTTATTGTTCCATTGAGTTGATCACTCACTCCCATGTTACGGGACGGTGTTCCGAACACCCACCAGACTTTGTCTGATTGTAGATGGCGACGCTACTCCTGAGGCGGAGCCGAACTTTTGTGACGACGAGGATGCTTTCTCGTATATACGGTTTTCGGGCGTCTTCATGTGAGTCGTACCTTGATCGACGGGGTTACAGGGATGTTGACTAGATGACACTACACATTTGGTATCATATGAATTGTACTTGTAATTCTTTAACCTGGTAATGTTATCACACTCTGGAGACTCATCATATTTTATATATTTTATCTATCTATCACAGTCTTCCACTTGCAATTTAACTGTCTCTGGAGTATGATATGTTGTTTTGGTTTAATCTCACTCATGTTCAATGCACGAATACAGTCAACATTTAATCATCATTCATTTTGTTGCATAAGTGATGTTCTGGAACTCGGGAGTTGAGTTTATGCTCGACCCCCCGATTTTCAGGGCGTTACACTTGAGATCGTGGTTGAGATTCATTTTGCCACATAAGATGTGTTTGACGAACCCGAGTTGTACTTCAGTTGGTGACAGTGGTTAGGCCACGCGAAGTGCTTATATACTTCATGTCGTTCGGTTGATTGTGTGCTCGAGCTATTCAGGCTCGTCAAGTAACCCGATATGTCTAATGTATGTTCACCATGTTTGGATGCTACTGCTTGAACCTAGGGTACCAAACTTACCAGTGAAATCCCGTTAACCATGGTACCTCGATCCGCTAAGACTCATGAGCCGGCCATGTTGGTATGGGACACCGTGGTCGAGTTGTAGGCCTACGCTGGGGCCACGTGCCTCCCCGTAGTGACCAGTGAGCAACCAGACTCGTGAGACGATTATGGTGGTATGGGACACTATATTCGAGCTGTCGGCCTACACTGATTGGTGACGAGCCCTTTGTAGTGACCTCGAGCATACTCTGAATTTGCAGTGAGGCGACGAGTTTTGCCGCAGTGTATAGAGTATGAACTAGGCCTGTATCAATTTAGTGATGAACCGTTAAAAAGGTGATGGGGGAGTGGTGTAACGATGCTTGTAACAGCCCTGGCAGCCTTTGCAGCGACCTAGAAATGCACCATCGTATAAGATTAACTAGGACTGACGACCCTAGAATGGATCATGTTTGGGAATGATATAAGGGAGGTACCTTAGTTTTCCAATCCTGCTATTTGAAATGGACTAATAATAACTCGGTAATCATGCTCATCATCACATTGCATGTGTCTAGAAGATGTGGAGCACTGAGGAATGCAAGCATGTCACGAACGTAAGATGGTGTCGCACGAGGGAGTGTGTGGTGAGGGCATGCATCATGACTGCATTCATACTTGCATTAATAAGAGTAGTTAGGAGTGTTTGATTTTGCTGCTATATCATTACTGCTTGACTGAATTGATAACATGTTAACCTATGCTTTATTGTTCCACTGAGTTAGCTACTCACTCCCACGTTACGGGATGGTGTTGTACACACCAACTAGACTCTGTCTTAGGTGCAGATAGGTGACGACTCAAGAGGCTGAGCCGGACTACGATGTGGACCAGGACGAGTTCTCGTATATGCAGTATTCCGGTGGCTTTGACTTGACTGCCTGGATCGACGAGACTTACAGGGCTCACTTCTCTAGTTGTATTTTTGACATTTTGATCGTAAAACAGATACATTATATGGTGACTCAGTTGGGTTCATACTCTGGAGATTGAGATGGTTTTGTTTCTTTTACATACATACATACATATATATATATATAGTTTCAGTCTTCCGCTTGCCTTTATACAATTGATTTGTGTATGAATTACTGTTTTGGTATAATCTCACTCATGTTTATTGCTCTAACACAGACAACATTTAATCATCATTATCTATGTTGCATAAGTGATGTTTTGGAACTCGAGAGTTGAGTTGCTACTCGACCCACGAATTTCAGGGCATTACACTATGGTTATAGAAAGGAGCTAAAGATGATGGGTATTGTGGTCGATTTCTGTAACAGCCCGGATTTTTTTGCCAACCTGGGATTAGACGTCCTTAGGCAATGGGTCAATCCTAACACCGGTTTAACTTCTCAAACACTCAATTAAAGCCTCAAATCCCTTTTCAAACCATTTTCTTCACAAATCCCACCATTCACCACCTTGTTCTTTCAATTTTTCTAAGCACTTTCATCCTAGACACTATTTTAAACTAGCTAAGTAGTATAACTTGGATCACTTTATATACAAACTACAAAGGCCCAGGTACCACCTCAGACAGGAATTACTCAGGACTAAATCCTTTAGAAATTAGGTGAGAATTAGCCAGTGTTAAACTAGAGTACCTGTGAAATTAGCACCAATCACTTTAAATACGATCTGCAAGACCCAAAACCTGTAAAATCATTGACGCTAGGTTACCCTAAAATCTAGGATCAATCTCATTACCCGGCTGCTCTCGGGAGCATCTCGAAACTCCGTATCAGATCTGGACCGTACGTCGAAAGTCCGAATAATACCAAGTTAAGGAATTAGGACCGCCTCGCTGGGCTTGACAACCATCTCAGAAATCAAACCCAGACAGTGTCCCACGGCTGTTCGCTTGAGTCCGGAGCGAGAGTGTAAAAACACTTGTTTTCTTTACAAAATAAATATCTTGAATAGTAATCTGGCACGTGTCGCTTGCAGATCAGTTTTAAGCAACCAGACCGTCAGAATCAGACCAAATTACACCCTCGGATCAGAAGAAATTTTATACACGTAGCCATGTACTCGGAATCTCCGATCGAGATCCGCTGACCGTTGAACTGAAACTGGTCTGCCACGCTTGATCTGGAATCCCGACCGAAACGAAAACTTAACTAAACGTAGATCCGGTGTTGGTGAGCTTAAGTCCGACCATTGGCTCAAGGAGGCCCGATAGAAGTCCTCCGTTGAGCTGAAACTGACCCTCTTTGGTTATAACCTAAGTATACTTTGACCTGGAGTCTGTTTCGGAGAGTTTTTAGGGTATATAAGGACCTTAAAACCCTCTCTCTCACAGCCATACGAATTTGAGAGAAACCCTAGAGAGAGAAGAGAGAAAAGAGAGAGAAAGAGTGAGAGAAGTGGGAGAATCTCCCAACTGCTATTCCCTGCCGCTACACAAGCTGCACCACCCCATTCTCATCACTTTCCCGGTGATTCCGGCGTCATTTCTAGGTAAGAAACCCTAACCCTAACCTATTTTGGAGTTTTGATAGTTGTAGGTTATGAAATAGCTAACCTATTTCGTTCTATAGGTTACCAAACTGTCATATACAAAAGCTTAGCAAACCTATCGACTTCGTTACGATTCTACGACAAAAGGTGCGGACTTTAGGTGTATAGGTTATGGTTTTCAATGCTTTCAATGTCAGATAATCATAGATTCATGATCTGCATGCAATTGCACATGTACAAAGTGCTATCTGTTTTCCGTTTCGATTAAAGATGAAAAATATGGAATTCTACATACTCTAGGTATTTGTAGAAAGTACCGTATACGTACAAATTTTAGAAATGTGTTTGACATGATTAATTGTTGTATGAATATATTATATGTGGATAAATTACTTGTTTGGTGAAAGGACTCGCCCTATACATGTTTTGCTTATATACACTATGTATGTTGAAATTGTGTATTCTAGAAAGTACCGTATACGTATAAATTTTGGAGATGTATTTTCCATGATTATTTGCTGTATGAATATATTATACATGGATAAAATACTTTCTTGGCGAAGGGATAGCCCTAATACATGTTTGGCTAACATACACTATGTATGTTGTAATGGTGTATTCTAAGTGTTTGTGAATATGACTGAATGAGTATAGAATTCTCATTCGTGCTCGCCATGACTAATTGTCATGGATATATGATTGTTGTATTGGCGATACCCCCTTTGACGAAAGGATTTGCCCTGAATCATGCCACGGCCACTATATGCTATATATGTTGAAATGTGTAGTCCAAGTGTTTGTGAAAATGGTCAAATGAATATGGAACTTAGATTCCTACTCTCCATGACTATCCGTCATGGGTGTACGCGTGTTATGATTGGGGCAACTCCCTAGTGAAAGGATTTGGCCTAATGCCTATGTGATCAACATATGTCAAGTTTGTTGATGTATGTATTCTAAAGTGTTTGTTGAAATGTATGAATGAGTAGTAGTTAGTAAATTGTAATGTATAAGGGTGTTGAGATATGATTCTCAACTCCTTTAACTATGTGTATGATTTTCTTGGATAGCTGTGTGATTAGGAATTGAATATGTACAAACTCATGCTTGTGTTGTGCTTCATAACATGCTCTGTAACGCCCCGAACTTTTCGATGCTCGGGCATCGAAAGTCCTCGAGCGTTACCTTAAGATTCAACGTGACATATACATGTGTACGATACCAATCCAGCTATTCTAGCCTTACATCCTTTCCCTGACACTAGCTTAACCGTTGGGGATGATCTTCATTCATAAATCAAAGCCATCTGACCTTTAAATTTCAAGACAAGCTCACCCATCACGTGATTTGACGTTAGATGACGTGACGAATAACTCCCTATCCATAATGATTTAGATATATGTTCTTTTGTAAGAACTGCTTAGAAATGTGTTTATAATCATGTGGAGTCATTAGATTTCCCAAAAACTTATAGATCGGCGGTAATTACGAAATTGCCACTAACCTAGACCCCTGAACACTAGATCACATGGTTCTCATGGTCCGTTTCATGTGAAATTTTATTTCATGCCTAATTATCACAAATTAACCGTACACCCCAAATTTCAGCCCTTAATTCATAGTAAACTACCTACTTGACCCTACATTCGTCCATACACTTATCGGATCAAGATTCTGATCCATTCATCTTGTTCACCCCATATGGATATGCCTAACCTACTATTAGAATTACAATCCGATGAACTTACACATGTGAACAAGTCACTCAAATCCAACAGTATACGTGTTCGGCCCCTTGATCACTCTAAAAACCCATTTGGGTTCATCTATTTATAAATTGATCGTACAATCACCTAAATACATGATTAGAATACTAACCACCAAGTTTACTTATTATTAACAAGTCATCTGACCACTCATCATGTTTGGATCCGCCAAACGGGCTATGTAAATATCATGACAAACTGATCATCATGAAGATCTTAGGGTTTAGGTTCCAACTGCCCGGTAACTTGTCAATCAGAGGAGTACAAATATTATTTTAGAATTTTAAAAATATATTAGCCAATAAAGGAGAATCTTAGTCATCCTTAAGAGATCATAGCTCAAATTTGGGCGACGGAAAGAGCGTGAAAAATAAAGATCACCTATCAAATTTCATCACATTTAGACGGTAGACTTATGAGTTACAGACGGCAGAAGTTTTGCAAAGAAAAAGGGTAGAATTGTAAATATATTAACACACTTGCATGGCACTGTTGTTGACGAAGAGTTACGATTAAAGTTTTAACGTTGGATACTATTCATAGTATTAATTGATCGTGCGGCCCACCTGAAGTTCGGATCTACTTCAAATTTGAGACCTTGGGTTTGTACGGCGTGCCAAAGACCGTGAATGGAGTGGATCTTCCAGAAGTTTATCACAGGTGGACCCATCAATTTTTTTAACAAGATAGAAAAGAAACGTGTACATGCTGTGAAAGCGGATGGTGAAACCGGGAGTTGGGGTGGTTTCCACCCCCATGTCCCTACAACATGTGGACCCAGTCATCTGATAAATTCTGGGGACCATTCTAGCCGTTGACATTCAATTTAGGAACAATCTGACCATTAAATCGCTGAGAATCCACCGTTAGAGCTAGGAATTGAACCGTATGGGCCACCCGGACCTTGGATTTGCCCCATCTTTGGTAAAGGGCTATGGTAAGGCTCGCCAAATAGAATGGACAGTGTAGATTTATCACAAACTCCACTATGGATCCCATTCCAAGTAAATATGCATAGAGTGCACGTGCACACACGGTGCACTGGGTAAGGGATTTCCAAGAAAAGGAAAAAATCCTTCTTTCCTTCTGTTTCAAACGGACGAACGCCTGTTAGATCAATTTGTCACCCACCATCATGGCCAGAAGCTTGATCCAATCCGTCCATCTTGTTAGCTAGAAAATGACGACCAAAACCATAGCCGTTCCACCTGATAGTACGTATGGACGTGCACACAAACTCCATCACAACAGCAGCGTGTTCGATTGGTTTTCTTCCAAGAACGGAAAGGAACGCTGTTTCTTCTGCTTGCCAGCTTGACAATCCGCATCAACACCCATCCTTGAGCCTCAACCGTCCATTTTTAGCACACACGGCTGGATCTTTAGAGGGCGGACAGACTACTGACGTGAAGGGCAAGGCAGCGTCAGGATTACCGACGTGCACCGCCAATCAATGAGAGTTCTCTCTCTCGAGCCATAAAATCCCAGACTGCGGAGACGGAACTTTCCATTTCTAGAAAGCAGCGACTGTCACCGAAGGCCGTCGCTTGGGGATGGGCAGAACTAATCCCAGCCTTTGGATCTCCATCTCTTTATCTATAAAAGGGGACGTTGGTGCCCTCAGAACCCACACCCAAGGAAGGAAGGAAAGAGGAGGGAAAACTGAGTGAGGGAGGAAACAGAGAGAGGAAGAAAAAAGGGAGGAAGAGTATGCGTCGTTGGTGAGCCTGACACCCACTGTCCCAACTCAGTCCGTGAAAAGCGGACCGAGCCAAGTCAGTACGAGCCCACGGCCGCACCACGTGAGTAGGAGAGAGAGAAAAGAAAAGAAGAAGGTGAGGGTGGTGGGTGTGTGCGTGACAAACCACTACCGGATCAGACCCAACAGAGAAAGGTAGAACCTTGCCCTTCCTTTTGTTAATAAAACTCTAAAATAAACCCATACTAAGCTCCATCACACCTCACCACACATGTGCATGGCTGAAACATGGGCTAGGAATGGCCTGCAAACGAGCTGTAGTACGCCTGAAAATCGGGCTGAAAATGATCCGGAAATAGGGATGAAAACACCCTGTTTCGGGCCATCTTTGAACGGAGAAAGTGGCAGCTACCGTACCTCGGGTTGAGCTCTGAAATGGGTCGAAAAATGGCCGGAAAAGAATCACGTTTGGGCTAAAAACCGGGCCGGATATGGCCTCCAAAAATAGCCTGCAACAGAGGCCGTTTCCACGTTGCCAACGTTGTGGGCTGCCCTGGTTTTGGGCCCTGTACAAATGCTGGTGGGCCTCACCAAAATAATGAGAAAACCAGGTGGGCTGCACTACGCTGGGCCTTACCAAATTTCAACTGGGCCTCACCAATTTGCAGGTGGCCCGATGGCAAGTGGAGGGCCACACCAAATTCAGACCGTCCGCCCGTTTCAACAGCCCTGGACGTTTCAAAGAAAGAAAGAAAAAAATGTTATATTAATATTATATTATATTATATATATATATATATATACATACATGGTGGGCCCCATGTGGGACCCACCTGAGGAGGAAGTGGATTGGCTGGGGTATTAACGTCAGAGGGTCCCTCATGATGTATGTATCCCACGCTGTCCATCAGTGGCCCCAGCAGCAGGACGGCTGCTGTATTAACGTTACCAAGTTACGTGGGTCTGTTGGGGGATGTGTTATTCAACACTGCCAATCAATTTTGATTGAAGTGGGATCTCACCTAAATGTATGTTATGTCTCCACCGTCCATTCCATTTCCCACCTCATTTTAGGCGTTGACCCGAAAAATGAAGCCAACCTAACTCTCTGGTAGGCCACACCAGCAGAAAGATTGATTTAATAGTGGTAAATCATTAGGGCCCGCTGTGATATTTCGCTACGTCAAGACATATCCAAAATTGGACATTGGACCTTTCCTGAGCCCTGGAACCCAATCAACGGAGTAGATCCTCCTTAGGTGGGCCCCACCTATCAAAAATAAAAATATATATATATAATAAATAAATATATAAGCACCATGCACGATAAACGTCCAGAAGTCGCTGCCACCTTGTGGTTAAGGTTTTGGCTACGGCCATGCCCCCACCACAGGCTCTACCATGATGTGTGTCGAACATCGACACTGCCCGTTTAATGGGTCCCCTTCATATACAGGGTGTCCCCAAAAATCAGCCATACACAGAGCTCAGGTGGCCCACTCCATCTACAATTTTGTGAAGACATGCTAAACCATGTAAAAACACTTGCTAGGGTCCATCTGAGATTTGGATGCACCTGAAACTTGGGTTGACCCCTTAACTTGGTGTGTAACATCCCGGATTTTCGCCAACCTGGAATTAGACGTCCTTAGGCGATGGGTCAATCCTAACACAGGTTTAACTTCCCAAACGCTCAATTAAAGCCTCAAATCCCGTCTTAAACCATTTTCTTCACAAATCCCACCCTTCACTACCTTGTGCTTTCAATTTTTCAAAGCACTTTCGCCCTAGACACTATCTTAAACTAGCTAAGTAGTAAAACTTGGATCACTTTATATACAAACTACAATGGCCTAAGTACCATCTCAACCAGAAAACAATTAGGATTAAATCCTTTAGAAATGTAACAAAGTTAACTAAGTGCAAACTCGATTAGCCATGAAATCCATTGGGATCGCTTTGAATACGATCTGTAAGACCCAAAACTTGCAAAATCAGTGACTCTAGGTTTCCCTAAAGTCTAGAGCCAAACTCATTACCCGTCTGCTCTCGGGACTGAAACGAAACTTCGTATGAGGTCTTGATCGCACATCGGAAGTCCGATTAACACGAAGCTAAGGAACCAGGACCGCCCCACTGGGCTTGTCAATCATCTCAAAAATCAGATGATTCCGATGTCCGACGGCCATTTATTTCGATCCGGAGCAAGGGTGTGTGAAAAACACTATTCCTTTTGAAAAGAAAATATCTGGAATAGTGATCTGGCACCTTTCGCTTGCGCATCAGTATTAAGCAACCTGACCGTCAGAATCAGACCAAATTACACCCTCGGATCAGGAAAAATTTCAGGAACATTTACATGTACTTGGAATTTCGGATCGTGGCCCACTGACCGTTTAACTGAAAGTGGTCCGCCACGTGCGATCTGGGAATCCGATCGAGTCGAAAACGTGATCCCTCATAGATCCATGTGTGGTGAGCTTAAGTCTGACGTTTGGCTCAAAGAGGGCCACCAGAACACCTCTTTTGAGCTGGAAAAGTGGCGAATATCCTATATTAGCAGTAACCCTTGAACAGGAGTCTATTTCGGTGAAGTTTTAGGCTATATAAGGACCTTAAACCCTCTCCCATTCCAGCCATACGAATTTGGATTTGAGAGAGGGAAAAGAGAGAGAAAGTGAGGGAGAAGTGGGAGAATCTCCCTGCCGTCCTTCCTGCTGCTATCCATGCTCCACCGCATCCTTCTTGACGCTTTTCCGGCGATTCCGGCGTCATTTCTAGGTAATAAACCCTAACCCTAATCTGATTTGGGGCTTGGGTGGTTGTAGGTTGTGAAATAGCTAACCTATTTCGTTCTCTAGGTTGCCAAACTCCCGTATACGGAAGCTTAGCGAACCTATCAACTCCGTTACGATTCTACGACAAAGGGTGAGGACTTAAGCGTATAAGTTACGTTTTTCAACGCTTTCAATGTCAGATAATGATAGATTCATGATCTGCATGCAGATGCACATGTACAAAGTGCTTTCCGTTTCCTGTTTCGATTAGCGATAAAGAATATGGATTTTCACATACTCTAGATATACGTAGAAATACCGTATACGTATTTCTCTTGGGAAAATGTTTGGACATGTTTATTTAATGTTTGATTATATCATGTGTGGATAAAATGCTAGTTTGGCGAAAGGGATCGCAAAAATACATGTTCATGTGTAAATGTCATGTATGTTGAAATTGCGCATTCTAGAAATTCCGCATACGTGCGGATTTTGGAAATGTAATTGTCATGATTAATTGTTGTATGAATACGGTATACGCGGATAAAATAACCGCTTGGCGAAAGAGTTCGCCCTAACACATGTTTGCTAACATAAACTATGTATGTTGGAATAGTGTATTCCAAGTGTTTGTGGAAATGGCTGAATGAGTATAGAATTCTCATTCGTGCTCGCCATGACTAATTGTCATGGATATATGATTGTTGTAATGGCGATATCCCTTTGACGAAAGGATTTGCCCTAAATCACGCCACGGCCATTATACCCTATATATGCTAAAATGTGTGGCCCAAGTGTTTGTGGAAATGACTGAATGGATATGGAACTTGGATTCCTACTTGCCATGACTATCCGTCGTGGGTGTACGCGTGTTATGATTGGGGCAACTCCCTAGCGAAAGGATTTGGCCTAATGCCTATGTGATCGACATATGTCATGTATGTTGATGTATGTTTGTTTAAGTGTTTCTTGAAATGTCTGAATGTGTAGTAGTTGGCAAATTGTAATATATAAGGGTGTTGAGATATGATTCTCAACCTCTTTTCACTATGTGTATGATCTCCTTTAATAGTTGTGTGATTAGGATTTGAACACGTACAAACTCATGCTTGTGTTGTGCTCCATAACATGCTCAACTGTTTTATGATTTTAACTATGTAATGCATATGTTTGAATTTATATTTATGTTGTATGATCCGTCATGGGTGATGGGGGAGCGGAGCAACGAGTGCGTGCAACAGCCCTGGCAGCCCTAAACGGATAATACCCGACTGATTGTATGATTTGAATCCTGATCTATTACTGCTTTATATCTCTGTAATTGATTGTGTTTGGGGCTATGATTATAGTCCAGGCAATCGGTAACGAGATTGAACTCGTGGCTGAGATTCATTTGCCACGTGGGATGGTTCGACGAACTCGAGTCGTGCGTTGCCTGTCGGCAGTGGCTAGGCCACACGAAGTTGTTTATGCACTTCATGTCGTGCAGCTCAACGGGCGATCGTGCTAGTCGAGCTCATCAAGTAACCCGATCTGCCTTATGCATGTTCACCCTGTTTGGTCGCTACTGCTTGAACCTAGGGTACCAAACTTACCAGTGGCGATCCCCGTTTAACCATGGTACCTAGATCCGCTAAGTCGCATGAGCCGGGCATGGTGGTATGGGACACCGTGGTCGAGCTGTCGGCCTACGCTGGGGCCATGTGCCTCCCCGTAGTGACCATTGCGCAATCAACTCGTGAGCCGAATATGGTGGTATGGGACACTGTATTCGAGCTGCCGATACCTCGGCGAGAGCCGAGTACGGTGAGATTTGTGCTCGTGCTGACGGGCGACGAGTCCTCCGTAGTATCATCGAGTACACTCCAAGGGTCTGTGATTGGCCACGAGTCTTTCACAGTAACTAGAGTGTGAGTTGAGCCGAGTACGGTGAGACCTGTACTTGAGCTGACGGCTAGTGATTGAGCCGAGTACGGTGAGACCTGTACTCGAGCTGACGGCCAGCAATTGAGCCGCATACGGTGAGATCTGTATCCGCGCTGACGGGTGATGAGCCCTTTGTGATGCCTTCACTACGCTTCTCAAACCATAACATCGTATGAGAATAACTAGGATTGACGACCCTAGAATGGATCATGTTTGGGAATGATACAAGGGAGGTACCTTAGTTTCCCAATACTGCTGTTTGAAATGGACTAATAAAAACTTGGTAATCATGAGCATCATCGCACCGCATGTGCTTTGTAGATGTGGCGCACTGAGGGAGTAAGCATTCGCGAACGTAAGATGATGTCGCTTGAGGGTGGTTTGGCAAGGGCATACAGCATCATGTCATTTCATTCTTGCATTTAATAAGAGTAGTTAGAAATGCTTGATTTGTACTGCTTTATCATTACTGCTTGATTGATTTGATAACATGTTAACTTATGCTTTACTGTTCCACTGAGTTGATCACTCACTCCCACGTTACGGGACGGTGTTGTACACACCAACCAGATTTGTTGAGTTTCAGGTGGTGGCGATGCTTGTGAAGCAGAGCCGGACTACTTCTATGATGATAGGAGGAATTCTCCTATCTGTATCTCTCTGGCAGGTCGATGAAGACCTGATATTGTATTGACGGGCTATGGTACATGGGATAGGAGGCATTACACTTCCTCACATTTGGTACATTTTAGAACTGCACTTGTATTTATTTAACCTGGTAATGTTATCACACTCTGGAGACTCATCATAAGTTATATATTTTATCTATCTATCACAGTCTTCCGCTTGCAAATTTAACTGTCTCTGGAGTATGATATGCTGTTTTGGCTTAATCTCACTCATGTTCAATGCACGAATACAGTCAACATTCAATCATCATTCATTTTGTTGCATAAGTGATGTTCTGGAACTCGGGAGTTGAGTTTATGCTCGACCCCCGATTTTCAGGGCGTTACAAGATGGTATCAGAGCATGATTTTGATTAAACCGGACCTGGGTTATGGTCACACACGCACACTGACGCACTCTGACTTAGGAGGGAGCGACAGGATGTAGAAACAGTCATAGGTATCCCGATTTCGCCAATTGGCGAAGTTCATTGAAAATAAACGTCGAAATAGAGTATGTATTTAACCATGGTCGCACGGGTCGACCTTAAAACACTTCTAGGTTGTCTAGTGAAGGGTCTAGATCATAATCTACCTCATCTCAATCATTGAGAATCAGTAAAATGTGCGATAAACGTGATGAGGATAACTACCCCGAATCCTTGGAGCTTCTCTGGACTCCTCCCAGAGACTTCTCGAATCTACAAGAGGAGAAAGCAGGAAATAGAAATAAATTCTGATTAATACTAAAAATGAGTTCACAACCCTTTAAATAAGGATACCAAGTAATGAGAATGAAATCAGAAACAAACTACAACTAAAACTCCTAGAATTCGCGACTTATTATAGGGTCGTGATGTCTATTAAGTGTGCAAGGCTTTCAGCCAAAAATAGTAAGTGTCCTATTTGATTTCACTAAACCATTCTCCTAATTATTCTAAGCTCTCTACACGATGCGCACAACTCCTAAAGCCCAACCGATGAAGAGTGATTAAACTAAAACTACTACTTTAGCAAAACGAAATTGAAGCGTGGAAATAACCGTCAATCGGTGGGTTTTCTCGCAATTCCGGGCTGCGCAACCCGACGTAGCTGGGTTGGTTGGCTTCATTAGCTCGTTCTACCCCAAATTCATATATTTTACGTCAGATAACTCATTCCGGATTGCAAGTTAAGTCCGGTTTAACCCGAAACTATCCGAAATTGAACGAACCGGAGTCGGGGGCCTCCCCACTTAAATTTACTAAGACCCAGGGTTGAACCAGGGTGTTTCTGACACCTTGGGACCACAGAGAACAGGTCCCCACCGCGGCGGCGCGGTTCCGGCCAAGTCCGGCCGCGGCGGCGCCGCGGGTCGGGCGGCGCGCCGCCGCCGGTCGTGTTTCTGGTGGGATTCCGGCCATGAGATTGGTCGGCCCAACCCCCTACACACGTTGGCACGTGCGATTTTCTTGTTGGATTGGGATTTTGGGGGCTGGAGCCCCCCTCTCTCTCACATGTTTCCTCAAATGCCCTCCCTTCCATTTTCAGTTTTTCTCCCTCAAATCCTTCCTCCAATTTTAATCCACCATATTCGGCCATGATTCACGCACTTCCATCGATCACAGCAACCCCAACCACCTACCCTACCCCTTTTCTTTCACGTTGAGCTCTCACATCCCTCATTTGGAGCTCAAAAACGTTGTAACTGCCTAACCATCCACTCCTCTCTTGTCCTTCTTCATTCCCTGTCAGTGGGCCTCTACAAAACCTGTTGATACCCAAACTCGTGAAGAGTCAGCAACTCCAGCCCTTTCACCCTTTTGGCCCGTTCGGCCAACTACATTAAGCGAGATTAGCTGGATGAAATTGTAAAAAGAAATAATAATGTATGTGTAAAGTATGTCCTAGATTGGTTGTATCCCATGTTTTCCAACCCATGTTAAAGGGTATGTAATTAAAGTAAATTCTGAGATTTCCTTTCAATAACACTTAGAAACTCCGATTCCTGGGATTTGGAAATCCCATCTCGCACTTTCCGACACGAGGCTCATTTTCCAAAGCCTATACCAATAATTTTTAATCCCCACCCACCCTCCTACCAACCATGTCACTTCCAATTCCGAGGTAGGATTAGCAATACAGTCCCATTTAATACAACTTAAGACCACTAGCCAAATAGTGTTGAAGTGATAAAGTCCCTTGATATACATTAACCCACCACACTCTGATAGCTTAAGCTTTTAGAGTAAATGGTTGTTTGACAAATATGGCCCATAGAGTTTGGACCTAGAGCAGTGCTTTGACAGACTTGACGATATAGGCAATCCAACCAATTAAGAACGTGAACTCTAGAACCCCCTTTGTGGTTGGTTTGAGCATGTGTGACTTGCTCGGGCGTAGTTAAATTCAACTTTAGGCAACTCAATTCCAATTAGACAACTTTGATCCTAAGTGATGAAACCCTTCCTTGTATTAAAAATGAAGTGAAATCATCTAACGCATAAGCATCGACTTTGGACTCACCTATGGATTTCCCGCTACTCCTCAATTAAGACTAGGCTACTGGTTAGGCTAAGGAAAGTAAAAACTAATTAATTATGCTAAGCCAATGAATAATAGACTCAGTTATTCGGCTTAACCGACTCAGACCCACTACACAATTTTCTTTCCGTGTTGGCCCGACCATTTACAATTAAGAGTTTATGATTTTGTCTTGAAAAGTGTTAGGAGTATATTGCTGATAGAGACTTTGTCTTAGGCCTAAGGAATTGCCCAAATGGGCAACAGACAGTTAGGGATTAGGTCCCAAATCGCATGCCATGTTGGCATACATATTGTGTTTCTGAACGTAAAAGATAGCCTGCCTATTAAGCTAGACATAATTAAATAGGATAAGTCTGGACCGCGACAACACTCCTTGGTAGAATTAGGCATCTTGCCTCAAACTCACACCCATCCGTGATAGCCCCTTTCTATAATCCTAGGTACCATGAGGGGGGAGGGAGACCGTATTTCATTTCATGTCAAGGATAAGACTTAAATTACACCTTGTTCCGACATACGGAGCAGGACATAAATCTTGAGCCTTAAGGGCGAAAATAAAATTTTAAGGGGAGTAGAATATGATGAGCCCAATCTAGTTAGGTCACATAATACACTCTTTGATCTGGGTGGCGCAGCGGAAACGCGGTGGACCCCCCCACTGGCCCAGGATCGAAACGGTGCTCGTTGAGTGCGAACATTATAGAAGCCCTAGCAAGTTCTACTATAAGGAAACGTTTTAGGATGATCTAGTACGATATAATTCACCCTTTCCTTGGACATAGATAATATCGAGGACTCTCTTAGACTCAGACCTAAAGGGCAACCTTAAAATAAACAATTTGAGCCTTTCAATGATGGACATTCCCTACTCTTAGAGAGTGATCGGACTACGGAGTTACTGAAATATACAACTGCGAAACATTCGCGGCTTGACCCAATTCTCAATCCTGGGTGACTACCAGCGGACTCACTGCTTGGCCGAGCAGAAGACCAGGATCCACCAGGATTCAGAAGGGATACGATGAGCTTTCTACCCTGGCCCGGTAGATGATCGATGTATCGGGATTAAGCCCACCATAAACGTCTCTCCGTGTTGATCAAAAACAATGAAAACAGTTATCTTACTCTAAATTGTTGGAAATTGTCGTCGACACTCCAAATAGGTAAAGAAATAAATTGTAGCAAACATCAGGGTATGAGCAATGGATAAACAATTAAGTTTTAAGGGGGGTAGACTAAAATGAACCAGCTGGTATATACCCTACACGCGTGGAAACTTGGAATCAATAAGTCTTAGGCGAATGAAATAATAGAAATTTCCTTATTACCCTTAGCCAATTTCGGGGACGAAATTTGGTTTAAGGGGGGTAGATTGTAACATCCCGGATTTTCGCCAACCTGGAATTAGACGTCCTTAGGCGATGGTCAATCCTAACACAGGTTTAACTTCCCAAACGCTCAATTAAAGCCTCAAATCCCGTCTTAAACCATTTTCTTCACAAATCCCACCCTTCACTACCTTGTGCTTTCAATTTTTCAAAGCACTTTCGCCCTAGACACTATCTTAAACTAGCTAAGTAGTAAAACTTGGATCACTTTATATACAAACTACAATGGCCTAAGTACCATCTCAACCAGAAAACAATTAGGATTAAATCCTTTAGAAATGTAACAAAGTTAACTAAGTGCAAACTCGATTAGCCATGAAATCCATTGGGATCGCTTTGAATACGATCTGTAAGACCCAAAACTTGCAAAATCAGTGACTCTAGGTTTCCCTAAAGTCTAGAGCCAAACTCATTACCCGTCTGCTCTCGGGACTGAAACGAAACTTCGTATGAGGTCTTGATCGCACATCGGAAGTCCGATTAACACGAAGCTAAGGAACCAGGACCGCCCCACTGGGCTTGTCAATCATCTCAAAAATCAGATGATTCCGATGTCCGACGGCCATTTATTTCGATCCGGAGCAAGGGTGTGTGAAAAACACTATTCCTTTTGAAAGAAATATCTGGAATAGTGATCTGGCACCTTTCGCTTGCGCATCAGTATTAAGCAACCTGACCGTCAGAATCAGACCAAATTACACCCTCGGATCAGGAAAAATTTCAGGAACATTTACATGTACTTGGAATTTCGGATCGTGGCCCACTGACCGTTGAACTGAAAGTGGTCCGCCACGTGCGATCTGGGAATCCGATCGAGTCGAAAACGTGATCCCTCATAGATCCATGTGTGGTGAGCTTAAGTCTGACGTTTGGCTCAAAGAGGGCCACTAGAACACCTCTTTTGAGTTGGAAAAGTGGCGAATATCCTATATTAGCAGTAACCCTTGAACAGGAGTCTATTTCGGTGAAGTTTTAGGCTATATAAGGACCTTAAACCCTCTCCCATTCCAGCCATACGAATTTGGATTTGAGAGAGGGAAAAGAGAGAGAAAGTGAGGGAGAAGTGGGAGAATCTCCCTGCCGTCCTTCCCTGCTGCTATCCATGCTCCACCGCATCCTTCTTGACGCTTTTCCGGCGATTCCGGCGTCATTTCTAGGTAATAAACCCTAACCCTAATCTGATTTGGGGCTTGGGTGGTTGTAGGTTGTGAAATAGCTAACCTATTTCGTTCTCTAGGTTGCCAAACTCCCGTATACGGAAGCTTAGCGAACCTATCAACTCCGTTACGATTCTACGACAAAGGGTGAGGACTTTAAGCGTATAAGTTACGTTTTTCAACGCTTTCAATGTCAGATAATGATAGATTCATGATCTGCATGCAGATGCACATGTACAAAGTGCTTTCCGTTTCCTGTTTCGATTAGCGATAAAGAATATGGATTTTCACATACTCTAGATATACGTAGAAATACCGTATACGTATTTTTCTTGGGAAAATGTTTGACATGTTTATTTAATGTTTGATTATATCATGTGTGGATAAAATGCTAGTTTGGCGAAAGGGATCGCAAAAATACATGTTCATGTGTAAATGTCATGTATGTTGAAATTGCGCATTCTAGAAATTCCGCATACGTGCGGATTTTGGAAATGTAATTGTCATGATTAATTGTTGTATAAATACGGTATACGCGGATAAAATAACCGCTTGGCGAAAGAGTTCGCCCTAACACATGTTTGCTAACATAAACTATGTATGTTGGAATAGTGTATTCCAAGTGTTTGTGGAAATGGCTGAATGAGTATAGAATTCTCATTCGTGCTCGCCATGACTAATTGTCATGGATATATGATTGTTGTAATGGCGATATCCCTTTGACGAAAGGATTTGCCCTAAATCACGCCACGGCCATTATACCCTATATATGCTAAAATGTGTGGCCCAAGTGTTTGTGGAAATGACTGAATGGATATGGAACTTGGATTCCTACTTGCCATGACTATCCGTCGTGGGTGTACGCGTGTTATGATTGGGGCAACTCCCTAGCGAAAGGATTTGGCCTAATGCCTATGTGATCGACATATGTCATGTATGTTGATGTATGTTTGTTTAAGTGTTTCTTGAAATGTCTGAATGTGTAGTAGTTGGCAAATTGTAAATATAAGGGTGTTGAGATATGATTCTCAACCTCTTTTCACTATGTGTATGATCTCCTTTAATAGTTGTGTGATTAGGATTTGAACATGTACAAACTCATGCTTGTGTTGTGCTCCATAACATGCTCAACTGTTTTATGATTTTAACTATGTAATGCATATGTTTGAATTTATATTTATGTTGTATGATCCGTCATGGGTGATGGGGGAGCGGAGCAACGAGTGCGTGCAACAGCCCTGGCAGCCCTAAACGGATAATACCCGACTGATTGTATGATTTGAATCCTGATCTATTACTGCTTTATATCTCTGTAATTGATTGTGTTTGGGGCTATGATTATAGTCCAGGCAATCGGTAACGAGATTGAACTCGTGGCTGAGATTCATTTGCCACGTGGGATGTGTTCGACGAACTCGAGTCGTGCGTTGCCTGTCGGCAGTGGCTAGGCCACACGAAGTTGTTTATGCACTTCATGTCGTGCAGCTCAACGGGCGATCGTGCTAGTCGAGCTCATCAAGTAACCCGATCTGCCTTATGCATGTTCACCCTGTTTGGTCGCTACTGCTTGAACCTAGGGTACCAAACTTACCAGTGGCGATCCCCGTTTAACCATGGTACCTAGATCCGCTAAGTCGCATGAGCCGGGCATGGTGGTATGGGACACCGTGGTCGAGCTGTCGGCCTACGCTGGGGCCATGTGCCTCCCCGTAGTGACCATTGCGCAATCAACTCGTGAGCCGAATATGGTGGTATGGGACACTGTATTCGAGCTGCCGATACCTCGGCGAGAGCCGAGTACGGTGAGATTTGTGCTCGTGCTGACGGGCGACGAGTCCTCCGTAGTATCATCGAGTACACTCCAAGGGTCTGTGATTGGCCACGAGTCTTTCACAGTAACTAGAGTGTGAGTTGAGCCGAGTACGGTGAGACCTGTACTTGAGCTGACGGCTAGTGATTGAGCCGAGTACGGTGAGACCTGTACTCGAGCTGACGGCCAGCAATTGAGCCGCATACGGTGAGATCTGTATCCGCGCTGACGGGTGATGAGCCCTTTGTGATGCCTTCACTACGCTTCTCAAACCATAACATCGTATGAGAATAACTAGGATTGACGACCCTAGAATGGATCATGTTTGGGAATGATACAAGGGAGGTACCTTAGTTTCCCAATACTGCTGTTTGAAATGGACTAATAAAAACTTGGTAATCATGAGCATCATCGCACCGCATGTGCTTTGTAGATGTGGCGCACTGAGGGAGTAAGCATTCGCGAACGTAAGATGATGTCGCTTGAGGGTGGTTTGGCAAGGGCATACAGCATCATGTCATTTCATTCTTGCATTTAATAAGAGTAGTTAGAAATGCTTGATTTGTACTGCTTTATCATTACTGCTTGATTGATTTGATAACATGTTAACTTATGCTTTACTGTTCCACTGAGTTGATCACTCACTCCCACGTTACGGGACGGTGTTGTACACACCAACCAGATTTGTTGAGTTTCAGGTGGTGGCGATGCTGTGAAGCAGAGCCGGACTACTTCTATGATGATAGGAGGAATTCTCCTATCTGTATCTCTCTGGCAGGTCGATGAAGACCTGATATGTATTGACGGGGCTATGGTACATGGGATAGGAGGCATTACACTTCCTCACATTTGGTACATTTTAGAACTGCACTTGTATTTATTTAACCTGGTAATGTTATCACACTCTGGAGACTCATCATAAGTTATATATTTTATCTATCTATCACAGTCTTCCGCTTGCAAATTTAACTGTCTCTGGAGTATGATATGCTGTTTTGGCTTAATCTCACTCATGTTCAATGCACGAATACAGTCAACATTCAATCATCATTCATTTTGTTGCATAAGTGATGTTCTGGAACTCGGGAGTTGAGTTTATGCTCGACCCCCGATTTTCAGGGCGTTACATGGTGGGACACACATAATGGATGGGTTGGATTTGTGACCCACAACTTGGTGGGCCCAACAAATGATTTTGAATGCTTTAATGGCGAATTATAGTATCTATTATCATAATTAGATCCATTATTAATACTTGATAATAATTACTATTATCATTAGTATTATGATAATAATTGTGACCGTTAAACACAACTAAGCTCTAGTAGATTGTCCATGCTAATGGTAGTGAGTCCCACACAAAGTACCGTTATTAAATATTAATCATTATTATTATTCTTAGGCACAATCATTAATAATAAATTATAGTATTATTGACATCATAATGGGTATTATTACTAAGTTGGCAAATGATAATTATAACACTAATGTTAATAATTACTTTACAAATTAATATTGTAAATTATCATACGCCAACAACAATCCAATCCCAAAAACTTATCCTAGACCTAAACGTATGGATGAAAACCTAGTTCTACATCAAAACCCTAAAACTAAGGTAATTCAAACTTTAGGTTAAGACCTTGACCAAGAATATTGTATAAAGCTTGAATCTAACGGTGTAACTTTACAATTGATGGTAGGGTTTAGCTATAAGGAATCATGCGTTCCCTAAACAACACTAGTAGGTGACCCTAAACATAAGGTGATGATTCTTCCCCTTGAGCTTTCCATCTTCTCATTAGCTTAAGTTATAGTTTTTATTTAAATTCATAATTGATATCTCCCTTTATAATCACATGTGTTAGCTGTTGGAAATTGAATTACTGTGTTACATGCTTTATGATTATCCTGTATAATTGCTCATGCTTGTGGATTTCTTTTTTTATGGGTTACTTATGGAACTTAAACTGGTACATTGGTGGGAAATTCCCACATATGAATGTACACCCATACTTGGGATGTAACTTGACTAGTTGTGATCATAATGGACCTTCGACTAGGTGGTTATTGAGTGGTGGTCTAGAAGGATGATTGATGTGGGCCTACCATCCAGGGTTGTTGTGTCCAATGATTTTTAAGGATGGTCTTTATCATATGGTTTTGATATTCGCCTTATGTGGCATATTTTGATACTCGCCCCATATGGCTTATTTTGATATCTGCCTACGTGGTTTGTTTTGGTATTTGCCCTATATGGGTTCGATGTTTTATATCGTGCAACCACGCGATGGTAAGCCCCATATGTTGTAACATGATTGACCACTAGTCGACGGCTTTCCATTAAACATCCTAAGGTGGTAGTCTCATGAGTCGGGGATGGTGGTAATGGGACACTATGCCCGAGCTGTCGGCCTACGCTGGGCTATGCGCTCCCCGTAGTGACCTTGAGCTGATCTAAATTGGCCGATTGCAACTGGACTAATAACGGTTTGGCTAATCATGCATCCATGGCATATTGGCGATGACGGGTGGCTAATTCTGGATGCTGTAGCATGTGCCCTAGAGTTGTTGGGGTATCGTTTCGCTAGCTCCCAGACCACCGACTATCGACTCCTGTTCCGACTGGATGATTTTCCCAGGTCAATGATTTGCATGGGCGACGAGCCCAAGTCCGACTGGATGTGCATCCCCAGGTCGATGTGCATTCACGCATCCATGCATTTAAAAAGACTGCATCATGTATTATTTTGATTGCCTTGTTGTTTTATAACTATGCTTACCTAATGCGGCGGTGTGTAATCTTGAGGGGAATTCACACTGAGTTGGCCACTCATCCATCAAATATACAACCGTACAGGTAGTACAGGTGGCCCAGGTGATGTTCACATTCATATTGGTGAGGAGCAGGCTATGGTTGACAGGGGTGCATAATTGCATTTGCTAAGGGCTGCTACTAGATTTCATAGCTCAAGATTGTTGCAATATACCTTGTTTCACATGTAATGTTATTTCATTTTGAATTGTAAGAATGGGGACATTGGTTTGTATAAGTCATTATGGGCAACTTCTTGTATATTTAAATGATAATGTAAATTTTCCTTTATGCTTACTTGTCCATTCTACGCTCATCTGCTTACTCTGATAAAGAAAAAAATACTCAAATTTGACCATCCTTTTAAGGTTAACACTCGAGTTTTTGGGAAACGAGTCATATACTCGGGTCCTGAAAACTCGGGGCGTTACATGCTCAATTGATTATATGATTTTATCTATATGATGCATATGTTTAAATTCATGTTACGTTGTATGATCCGTCATGGGTGATGAGGGAGTGGAGCAACGAGTGCGTGCAACAGCCCTGACAGCCCTAAACGGATAATACCAGACCTTGATTGTATGAGTTGAATCTTGATCCACTACTGCTTTATCTATCTGCAATTGATTGTGTTTGGGGTTATGATTATAGTCCAGACAATCGGTACCAGAATTGAATTCGTGGCTATGATTCATTTGCCACGTGAGATGTGTTCAACGAACTCGAGTCGTACTTCGGTTGGTGATAGTGGTTGGCCATGCGAAGTGCTTATGCACTTCATGTCGTTCAACTTGTTATGCGCTCGAGCTAACCGAGCTTGTCAAGGAACCCGATCTGTCTAATGTATGTTCACCATGTTTGGACGCTACTGCTTGAACCTAGGGTACCAAACTTACCAGTGAAATCCCTTTTAACCATGGTACCTCGATCTGCTAAGACTCATGAGCCGGGCATGGTGGTATGGGACACCGTGGTCAAGCTGTCGGCCTACGCTGGGGCCACGTGCCTCCCCGTAGTGACCAGTGAGCAACTAGACTCGTGAGCCGATTATGGTGGTATGAGACACTATCTTCGTGCTGTCGACCTACATTGATAAGGTGATGGGGGAGCGGTGTAACCTTTGTGCGCAACAGCCCTGACAGCCCTTTGTAGTGACCTCGAGCATACTCTAAAATTGCAGTGAGCCTTAGAGTTTTGCTGCGGTGTATAGAGTATGAACTAGGCCTGTTTCTGTATAGTAATGAATCGTTAAAGAGGTGATGGGGGAGTGGTGTAACCTTTGTGCGTAACAGCCCTGGCAGCCTTTGCAGTGACCTAGAAAACACACCATCGTCTGAGATTAACTAGGACTGACGACCCTAGAATGGATCATGTTTGAGAATGATACAAGGGAGGTACCTTAGTTTCCCAATCCTGCTGTTTGAAATGGACTAATAAATACTTGGTAATCATGCTCATCATGCATTGCATGTGCCTGGAAGATGTGGAGCACTGAGGGATGAAAGCATGCCGCGAACGTAAGATGGTGTCACACGAGGGAAGGTGTGGTGAGGGCATACATCATGACTGCATTCATACTTGCATTAATAAGAGTAGTTAGGAGTGTTTGATTTTACTGCTTTATAATTACTGCTTGACTAATTGATAACATGTTAACCTATGCTTTACTGTTCCACTGAGTTGATCAATCACTCCCACGTTACGGGACGGTGTTGTACACACCAACCAGATTTGTTGAGTTTCAGGTGATGGCGATGCTTATGAAGTAGAGCTGGACTACTACTATGATGTTGAGGAGGAGTTCTCTTACATGTAACTCTCTGACAGGTCTATGAAGACCTGGTATTGTATTGACGAGGCTATGATATTTGGGATAGGAGACATTACACTTCCTCACATTAGGTATATTTTAGAATTGTACTTGTAATTAATTAACCTGGTAACATCATCACACTCTGGAGACTCACCATAGTTTATATATGTTATTTATCTATCACAGTCTTCCGTTGGCAATTTAACTGTCTCTGGAGTATGATATGTTGTTTTGGCTTAATCTCATCATGTTCAATGCACTAATACAGACAACATTCAATCATCATTCATTTTGTTGCATAAGTGATGCATTGGAACTCAGGAGTTGAGTTACTACTCGACCCTCGATTTTTCGGGATGTTACAATTTCAGGGGCAGGTGTGAGTTTGAGGCAAGATGCCTAATTCTACCAAGGAGTTTTGTCACGGTCCTGACTTATCCTATTTAATCATGTCTAGCTTAACAGGCAGGCTATCTTTCTACGTTCATATGCACAATATATATGCCGACATGGACTGTGATTTGAGACCTAATTCCTAACTGTCTGTTGCCCATTTAGGAAATTCCTTGGGCCTAAAAGACAAAGTCTCTATCGGCTATATACTCCTATTACTTCTCAAAGACGAAGTTATAAACTTTCAGTTGCAAGTGGTCGGGCCAACACGGAAGGAAAGTTGTGTAGTGGGTCTGAGTTGGTTAAGTCGAATAACTAAGTCTATTATTCAATTGGCTTAGCCTAATTAATTGGTCCTTTACCTTCTTTAGCCAAACCAGTAGTCTAGTCTCAATTTAGGAGTAGCGGTAATCCACTGGTTGTAATCCAAAATCTATGATTATACACTAGATGATTTTATACCCTTTCCAATATAATAAATGGCTTATCGCTTAGGGTTAAAGTTGTCTGATCGGAATTGAGTTGTCCGAACTAGAATGTAACTACGCTCGAGCACTCCACACATGACCACACCAACTAAGGAGGTCCTAGGATTCAGGTCATTACATCAGTAGATTTCTTATACTGTCAGATTTGTTTGCAAAACCTAGGAGTACCAACTCTAGGTCCAAAACTCCAAGAGCCTATTTGGCCAGTGGTCTTAAGTTGTACTAAATGGGACTGCATTACTAATCCTACCTCAGGATTGGGAATGTTATGTTTGGTAGGAGGGTGGGTGGGATTAAAATTAATTTTATAGGCTTTGAAAAATGAGTCTTGTGTTGGAAAGTGTGAGATGGGATTTCCAAACCCCAAGATGTTGAGTTTCTAAGTGTAATTTGAAAGGAAAATCTTGGAATTTACGTTTAATTGCATACATTCCAAACATGGTATTGGAAAACATGGGATACACCACCCAATCTAGGGACCATACCTTACACATACATTTATTGTTACCTTTACAATTCTATCCACCTTAGGGCCCTAAACGTCCCAACATTTGGAGGTTGTGAAAGTCATGGAACACAAAAATGTGGATCGTTGTGCCCATATGGGTGTGAAATGGTGAGGCCAAGAGGAGTAAGGGATGGATTTAGTGAAGTAATGGTGGGTGGGTGGAAGGAGTTCACAATGGTAAGTACAACTCCAACTTGTCAAGCATTCTATACATGACAGAAGATGCATGACCAAGGCTTCAAACATCTAAAACATACTACTAACTATTACACCCATCAACATGAAAACATAAACACCCTAAGACAGTAACCCATGCAAACTACAAGACAACAATATGGATAGCTAGACATCCGAGAAGATGGTCGTACCAAGCTCAGATAGAGCCATGAAAAAGTGAATGAAAAGTGATGGAGAGAGAGAGAGAAAGGGATGGAGGTTTGGTTCTCCACGGATTGGAGCCTCAACAGATATTGTAAAGGCCCAAATGACAGGGTTTGAAGAAGGAAAACGAAGAAGAAATGGATGGGTTAGAGAGCTTACACGATTTTGAGCTTCAAATGAGGGGTGTAGGAGCTCAAATGAACGAGAATGGAGAGGGTAGGGGAGTAGGACTACTGTAAACAATGGAGGTGTATGGGTTATGACCGAAAATGAAGGAATGGGTGATTGGAAGGAGGTTTGAGAGAGAAAACAGAAACTTTTGGAGAAAAGGAGAGCTTAGAAGGGTGTGTGAGGGGAAGGGGAAAAAATGGAGCAAAAATAGGGGTCCCCATGAAATTTTGTGGGCACCACACGAGTCCAGGGGTCGGGCCGACACCGACCCGCACTGGCCCGACCAGCCCGGCCGAAGGGGACCGCGGTCGACCGCAGTGAGCGTGGCACCGCCGCGGTCCTCTGGACCGACCGCGGTGCCGCAGGGGTAGGGCGGTGGCCATCCCCCTCCCAGGGTGCCAATGGTACACCGGGTCCACCATGGGTCCCCCCGGATTACATCCATTGGCCACCGATTCTGTTTCAAGTCGTTTCGGGTCATTTCGGGTATGTTCTGATACATAATGGTATTTTACCAATTTTCAACGGCTGGGATTGGGTGGATTGTGTCTAAACTCATCAATAGACGGTCTAGGAGTGATTTGGGGTCGTCTCGTGCGATCACGGTTGAGTACGGTCTCAAACAAAACGACCAATTTCAGTGAACTTCGTCGATTGGCGAAACTAGGACACCTACGACTGTTTCTACGTTTTGTCGCTCCCTCCTGAGTCAGAGTGCGTCAGAGTGCGTTGTGTAACTATAACCCAGGTCCGGTATTCGTTAACTCATCAAGAATTGTATATTGCATTGCTTCCTTGGCATCTGATATTCAGCTCTTTGTAACTCCTCATTTGCATAGTTAATCTGTATTGCGTACTCTAATATTGTATAAGTCATGGACTTGTCAATATTTTCGCTTACTCTGATATTGTATGATTCATGATCTTGCCAGTATTTTCGATAGTGTATGATTATGGCATTGTATTAAATACTTGACACTTATCTTGTATACACACTTACACCACCCTCTAAGCTTTCTATATAAGCTTATGCACGATGGATGCGTGCAGGTGGCGTTTGGTCGCAGCCGCGTTGAGCTTGGAGCGTGCAACTGTCTTCTGGAGCTTTGATTTTTTTTTTTATATATGTATTTCCCTTTTAGCACTGTATTCAAATGTTTATATTAGTGGATATGTGATGATGATATTGCCTTTGTGATTTGGGTAAACTTGTGGTTATGCTTCTTGTGAAATAAATGTACGTTAGAAAATCCTCCTTATAGGATCCTAAGAACGGAATCTGTCATATGCGCCCTGGGAGCCAAGAATGGGGTACTACTGAGGTTGTCGGCACCGGATTCGGCGATCAGAAATTTTGTAAACCCCGATTTTCGAGTTTGGGGCGTGACAGTAGATGGTATCAAAACATAACTTGGGAATACCTGAGAATAACATCACATATCCGTTGATAGCTACCATACACTGTATGATTGTTGAGAACTTAGAATGATTATGTCCCCGAGTTCAAATAACTTAGAGATTTTCTAATATAGCTCTATACCATTGAGATTGTGAGGCTGCTTAGTGTTACAGCCTCCATCGTTTCTCACTGGGATCCAAGGCTCAGTAGGATCACCATAGTGTTGATGATGCGTCTTGGGAGGACGAGGTTGAGATTAGAGAGTGCTATCTTCATCCTTTTATAGATTGATTGAGCCTTGACATATATACTTGATGATGTTTCCACTTCCCTTGTCTGTTCTATAAATTTCGAGGATGAAATTTTATTAGGTGGGAAGAGCTGTAAGACCCGTATCCTAGACCAAATCGTTCCGTAGGCTTCCGCGGTCCTCCAGGTCGAATTCCAGCAACCCGCGAACTGTAATCGACATTTGCACGCAGCCCTGAGTTGTGTCTCGTATTCTAGAGTTGGCTCGACCAGAGACTTGTACCCTAGTGACTGCGCCGTCGCCGCGGTTCCAACGCTGCGTCTCGTGCGCGGTGGCGATACCCGGGACAAGAGATGTGGGCCCGTGTTCAGTTCAAGGAAAATGTCGTGCGTTGCAAATACTGAGGGAATCTCTACAACACATCACATCAATCCATCAATCAATGTCAAGTACTACATCCCATCCTCAAGTACAAGCAACCCTTACCTCTCTCTTACACAAGTACCCTAAAGTCAACTCTCCCCATCACCCATCACTCACTCACCCATCTCTCTCTCTCTCTTACATCCCATCATCTCTCTCTCTCTCTCTCTCTCATTTCAAACTCATTCTCCCTAGCAACCATGGGAGGTGGATGTCCAAGCTTTCCATGAGAAAGATCTAAGTGTGGCCCACCTTCCTACCATCCAATCTCACCCTCCATGATCGATCTCAACTGTTGAAATTGTCCCCTTAGATCTCTAGCATGCGTTAACGGAAGAAATCCAATAAAATCTATCGGTGGGTGTATTTTATGATTTGATTTATGTGATTTTGATGATTTGAGGGCCCACATATGGTGGGACCCATCATGATGTATGCATTGTATGATGGATGAGCTCATAGTGGCGGAGCTCCTCCCATCTCCAACGATCTCCCTCTTTTTTTCCTATCTCTCTCTCTCTCTCTTGTGATGGGTGTGGCCCACTTGATCCACATCGTGCAGCCGCATGGACCACACGCTGATGTATATATTCTAGATCCCACCCCGTCCATGCATGGGACGTGGGGCCCACCTTGATGCTGCCATGTGGGATTTCACGATGATGTATGGATTTTAAATCCACTTCATCCGTCGACGTGGTAACCCACCATGATTTTTGTATTTTATCCCAACCGTCCATACAGTGAGAGCCCCACGCGATGTGCGTGTAGCACCACACTGTCCAGCTATGGGGCCCACTCATGACATATGTAGTGTATCCTGTAAGTGCTATAGTTTATATCCCTGTCTGTTGTCAAATTTGTGGTGCCAAAATCACTGTTATATAACTTGCATAAGTGAAGCTCTCTCAAAGATCAACATTCATGAACAAGCAAAGCTCACAACAAGCAAAGCTCACAAGTACAAAGATCAACCTTGACTGCAAGAACTGCTCACAAGACATGACTCAAGAATGCAAGACTTCAAGAAGAGTACAAGGCAGTTCGTAAAGAACTCAAGACACTTTCAAGGTTGAGCTACATCAAGATTTCAAGATTGAACTACATCAAGACTTCAAAGCTTAAACTTCAAGGTCACTTTCCTAATGTTTCAATGTCCTTACTTCATGTTTGAGGTTTGACTGACCTTAGGTTGACCTTAGGAGTAGGTCACTTTGGATACATAAGTCGGATGTTTATTTTACATGAGTTTGGTCTGTTCTTCGACTAGTCCTAGGCCTTCTTCGACTAGTCTTAGCTTTGCTTCGACCAGTCTAAGAAATTCCTCGATCAGTCGTGAGTTTGTTACAAAATTCGGATATTTTCTGTTAGGCTTCGACTAGTCCAGGAATCTGTTCGACCAGTCGAAGGAACAGTGTCGACTGCATCTTCGACCAGTCGAAAGTCTTCGACTCAAAGTCCAGCGATGAAATTCAGGTTCTTCGACCAGTCGAAGGAGACCTTCGACCAGTCGAAGGAGACCTTCGACCAGTCGTAAAACGGTCAAAGCTTATCGCGCCCGATTTTTCAAATATCTGTTAATTCTTCGACTAGTCGAAGAGCTCCCTAGACCAGTCGAAGACGCGATCTGCTCACCTATAAATAGAGCACGAATCTCAGAAGAATTCATCGAATTAATTAATCCATTCAAGCCAATCTTCGTCAAACTTCTGAGAGATAATTCTGTGCTCCATCTAAGCTAAGTGTGCTTATTTAATATTCTCTTTCTTTAGCTTTATTTAATTGATTTTGTTTCTGCTATTCCAATCTAATTTGATAAGAGGAATTGTTATTCCCTTTCTTTGGAATCAAAATCAATTAAGGCAAGCCCTATTTGGTTTAATTTAAAATCTATTAGAACTAGAACCATTGTAATTGAGTACTGGACATTGAACTTGGACATTCAATCATTACTCTGACTTGGTTCTACCGGGCTGCTACAACGAAGGAGATAATCAGGTATTTTACATTTAATTGTAAATTCCTTTCTGTTTTGGTTTCTTTCAAGATTTGCCAGAAAAATCTTGTTGTATTGGTTATCTGAGGAGAGCCAGGAAAACTCAGAAGTGGGGTTTTTTTAATTGTGTAAGCCCACAGACAAAGACACAATTGTAAAGGTTTTGGGTGAACCTGTGAAAACCTATTTTGTTAGTGAACGCTAATATCCCCTGTGTGAGGATATTAGGAGTGGAGTAGCATTCTGTGTGGCTGTTGTTTAACAGTTGGTGAACACACAGGCGAACCACTATAATCCCTTGTGTTGTGGTTGAATGATTTATACTTCTAATCTTTAATTATTCATTTGTGGGATGTATGTATGGTGGTGAATGTTGTAATCATTTAATTCAAGCATTGTGGGAATTTTGTAATAGTTTAGAATTTATTTTCTGCTATTCCTTTATCAGCTTGATATTCAATTTCCTTTAAAGTTGTTCCAGCAAGGTTGCCCTGCCATTTTTATGGTGTATGGCTGTCCCTAGAACAATACATTTGTGATTACAATTTATTTCAGTTCAATTTGTGTTTATTTCTGTATTCCTCTTTGGTTTGAGATTTGATACAAAGATCTTTCTAGAAATAAGGTTGTCCTACCATAAACTCTGGTTTTTGGTGTAAGGTTATCCTTAGAACAACATTTGTATCAACCTCTCAAGATCTAAATTTTGAGGTTGTTTTACTTTCCTGCATTGTGATTTATCTTGGCTATCATATTCTTTTTAATTCCGTTGTTATAAGTTTTATTTGGCATTGTCCTATTCACCCACCCCCTCTAGGACATATAGCTAGGCCTTTTCAAGTGGTATCAAAGCCTAATAGCTCTTTTTAATTCTTGGATTTAATTCCTGAGCTAATGATTTAAGCTATTTAAGATGTCAAATTTTGATAGCCTTTCAGTCACTAGGCCTCCACCCTTTGATGGCTCCAACTATGCCTATTGGAAAGCCAGAATGAGGATCTTCCTCAAATCAATGGATAAGAGTGTGTGGCAAGCCACAGTGACTGAATGGAAACCTCCTATCATGGAAGTTACTGGGGTTGACGGTTCAAAATCTATGAAAGTCACACCATATTACCAATGGACCACACTTCAGAAAGTGAGAGTAGTGCAAATGCTAAAGCACTAAATGCAATCACTTGCGCACTATCACCGGATGAGTTCAAAAGAATCATTTCCTGTGATACTGCAAAGCAAGCTTGGGATATATTAGAAATGACACACGAGGGTACTACAATTGTCAAAAAATCTAAAGTCCAACTCCTCACAACCAGATTTGAAGAAATTCATATGGAGGAAAATGAAATGTTTATGGACTTTTACACTAGATTGAATGACATTGTAAACTCAATGTGGGGTCTTGGCGATAAAATCCCAGAAAGTAAAGTGTGTGCAAAGATATTACGCTCACTTCCTGAACGGTTCAATTCTAAAGTAACCGCGATCCAGGAACTTCGTGATACGGATAATATGAGGGTAGAAGAACTAGTTGGTTCTCTACAAACCTACGAGTTAAACTTTAAAGCTCCTAAAGGTAAATCTATCGCACTAAAATCTTCTAAATGTAATTCAGAAGAAAATTCTGATTCAGAAGATGATATGGCTCTTTTAGCTAAGAAATTTTACAAGATTTTCAAAAGCAAGAAAAGGGTTGATTTTCAAAAATCGAATGATAAAAAGAAGTTTAGACCCAAATCTCGAAAATCTTTGAAAGATAGTCAATGTTACAACTGTCAAGAATATGGGCACTTAGCAAATAGATGTCCTAAAAAGGACAAACCCAAGAAGAAGGGTATGTTGGCTACATGGGATGAATCATCTGATTCTGAAGCTTCTTCTGAATCAGAAGATTCTGAAACTGAGTCGGGCAATGAAGTTAAAGCTCTTATGACTCTAGCCAAATTCACATTTTCAGATAATGACTCAACAAGTGAAGAAAATCTGAGTAGTGAATGTGAAAATGAAGATGATCTTCAAGACGCTTACAATGCCCTATATAAGGAAAGTTGTAAAATTGCTGTCAAACTTAAACTTCAAAAAGAAAAGTTTTCTAAACTCAAAGAATGTTTTGAATCACTTGTCTTAGAAAAATCACAAATTTCAGATTGTTTTGAAAAATCAAAATGCGATTTGGAATTCAAAAACTCCTAATTATTGATTTGAAATCTGAAATTGAGAAACTCAAAAATGAAGTATCTTCTCTTCTGAGTCTAAAGGACACATGGAAATATGCCCAAGGTGATCCAAAGTTAGAAAAACTTTTATCCGGATCAAGAAAATGTGGCGATCTATCCGGGTTGGGCTATGATAAAAATTTATCTCCTAAACAAAAGTATACTCCTCCTATGTTTGTTAAAGGAGAGTCCTCAAACTCAAAAGGGAAAAGTACTTATCAAGGTTTTTCTAGAAATTCAAAAACTTTTCAAAAACCTAGAAGCAGCCATGTCAACTTTAATCAGAAACGAAATCCACTAGCTGAAAAGATAGTTGATTTACTCAAGGAGCTCTTAAAATCTAACTCTATAGGTCATTCTTACAACTATAAACAAAAGAAGACCAACTATGTTCCTAAACCCAAAACAGTTATGAAATGGGTTCCTAAAGTTGCCTGCTTGGTTGCTCACACTGCTTTCAAAGCAACAAGTCATTCAAAGTGGTACCTAGACAGTGGATGCTCCAGGCATATGACAGGTGACAAAGCTTTATTCACGGATCTGAAAGATATGACTGATGGTTCAGTCACATTTGGTGATGGTAGCAACTGCAAGATTATAGGCCAAGGTACGGTTCAACTTTTTAATCTTCCTGTGTTTAAAAACGTTTTATATGTTGAAGGCTTAAAACATAACTTGCTTAGTATATCTCAAATATGTGATAATAACCATAGTGTTCGGTTTTCTAATCAAAGCTGTGAGATACTAAACAATAAGGGTTCTGTAATATTAACTGGACGTAGAACGTCTGAAAATTGCTATATTATTAGCGAATCCAGCTCATCTAATCAAACATGTTACATGGTCCATACAGACGAGACTGATTTATGGCACAAACGTCTTGGACATGTACATTATCGAAATTTATATAGATTGAGCAAACGAGAACTTATAAGAGGTTTACCCAAACTTCAGAAATTAGATAAAATATGTGGTGAGTGCCAGATAGGCAAACAAACAAGGAACTCACACAAAAAGGTGAATTCAAATACCACATCAAGACCACTCGAACTCCTCCACATGGATCTAATAGGACCTACCAGAACGGAAAGTCGTGGTGGGAAAAAGTATATCCTGGTAATAGTTGATGACTTTACCAGATTTACATGGGTAGTCTTCTTAAGGGATAAATCTGAAACCCTTGAAGAAGTAAGAAAAGTTCTCAAAAGGATTCAAACTGAAAAATGTTCTCAAATCAGTAAGATTCGTAGTGATCATGGATCTGAATTTGAGAATAGCAGTTTTGAGAAGTTCTGTACCGACCAAGGAATATTACATGAATTCTCAGCTCCCAAAACTCCACAACAAAATGGAATTTGGAAAGAAAGAATAGGGTGCTTCAAGAAATGGCTAATGTCATGTTGAATAGCATGAAGCTCTCTAAAAATCTTTGGGCTGAAGCAGTCAACACAGCTTGCTATATTATTAACCGAGTCTACACTAGCAAAGATAATAATAAAACGGCTTACGAATTGTGGTTCAATAAAAAGCCTACTGTCAAATACTTTCGAGTTTTTGGCAGCAAGTGCTATATTTTACGAGATCGTGAAAATTTGGAAAAATTCGATACGAAGAGTGATGAAGGGATTTTTCTAGGATATTCCTTAAACAGTCGAGCTTATAGGGTTCTGAACAAAAGAACTGGTGTGATTCAAGAGTCCATCAATGTTGTCATTGATGATCACTTAAACACGCCAATCCCTAATTCAGATAATGATGAAGTTCTAATCATTGATAAACCCGATACTTCATCGAATCAGACTGATTCTGAGTTGAGGACTGTTAAAGATCATCCAACCACACAAATTCTTGGAAACCCTCTCACCGGTGTTCGCACCCGTAGACAACTTGAGGATATATGTAATTATGTATGTTTTACATCCCAAATAGAACCATCTAACGTAAAAGAAGCTCTTGCTGATGAGAACTGGATTGTTGCGATGCAAGAAGAACTCAACCAATTCGTAAGAAATGATGTTTGGTATCTCGTACCAAGACCTAAAGATAAACACATCATTGGAACAAAATGGATTTTCAAAAATAAGTCTGACGAGTGTGGAAATATAATTAGAAACAAGGCTAGACTAGTGGTACAAGGTTATACTCAAATTGAAGGAATTGATTTTGATGAAACTTTTGCACCAGTAGCACGTCTTGAATCTATCAGACTATTTATATCCATTGCATGTTTTAGAAAGATAAAGATCTATCAAATGGATGTGAAAAGTGCTTTTCTAAATGGCGATTTACATGAAGAAGTCTATGTTGAACAGCCAATGGGTTTTGAAGATCCCAAAAATACTGATCATGTGTATCGGCTTAAAAAGGCACTTTATGGATTAAAACAAGCACCTAGGGCATGGTATGAGAAACTAACAAAATTTCTTTTAAGTCATAATTTTCAAATGGGATCTGTTGATAAAACTCTGTTTGTTAAAAAACATAATGATCATATCTTAATGGTACAGATTTATGTTGATGATATCATTTATGGATCAACTTGTACTGACTTGACTACTGAGTTTGCAGATTTGATGAAATCACAGTTCGAAATGAGCATGGTTGGGGAATTGACTTATTTCCTTGGATTGCAAGTAAAGCAACAACCTGAAGGAATATTCATTTCTCAATCTAAGTATGCTTTGAATCTAATCAAGAGATTTGGATTTGAGAATGGCAAGAATTTCGATACTCCTATGAGTACTACCCTGAAACTCTCAAAAGACTCTAATGGTAAAAATGTTGACTCAAAACTTTATCGGAGTATGATTGGTAGTTTGTTATATTTAACTGCTAGTAGACCTGATATTTCTCTAAGTGTTGGTATTTGCGCAAGATATCAATCTGATCCAAAAGAATCTCACTTGATTGCTGTCAAGCGGATTATTAGATATGTCGCAAGTACTGTAAATCTCGGTCTCTGGTATCCTCATGAGACTAGTGTCCAATTAGCTGGATACTCGGATGCTGACTGGGCTGGTAATCTAGATGATAGAAAATCAACCAGTGGTGGTTGCTTTTACATTGGAAATTGTCTAGTTTCCTGGTTTAGTAAGAAACAAAATTCTATATCACTTTCAACAGCTGAAGCTGAGTATATCGCAGCTGGTAATGCATGTACACAGCTTGTTTGGATGCAACGAATGCTAAGTGATTATGGAATTAAACAGGATTCTATGTTATTACATTGTGATAATTCCAGTGCGATAAATATTTCAAAAAATCCTATTCAGCATTCTCGTACTAAGCACATTGACATTAGATTTCATTATATTCGGGAATTAGTAGAAGAAAAAGTTATATCTCTGGAATATATTCCTACCGAAGATCAACGAGCTGACATTTTCACAAAACCTCTCGATAAAAGCAGGTTCAAAAAGATGAAATTTGATCTTGGCATGTGCATTTTGAAATGATTATTTATGCCTACTTGTATCATAGTGTATATATTTGCTAGGTTGAATTCCAATTTTTGAATAATTTGCAAGAAATATGAATTTTTGGACATTCTTCGACCAGTCGTGAGTATACTCGACCAGTCGAACTTCGACCGGTCGTAGATATCCACGACCAGTCGTAGATCTCGGGAATCACTTAAAATTTGAAGATTTTGCTTTCTTCCTCATTCTGTTTTTTCTCTCTAAGGAGCCGAGCTTCGACTTGTCGAACCCATTGTTCATGTTCTTCAAGGTTAGTGTTCCAATTACGTTTTTCTTGCAGATTTGTGTCTAGATTGTTTACTTTTCTAGCTTGAAGCTTTCTATTTTGGATTTCATTGAGATTTGGGGTTTGGATTTTGAAAATCTGTTTTGAGTAAACCCACTTCTCAATCCTTTGCAACTTCTTATTTCCTTGATATCTTTGTTGCAAATGGCTTCTAGAGGTAGAAAAACTACTTCCCGTGGTCCTTCTTCTTCCTCCAGATCGACCATTATCTCTAAGCGTCATCTTCTTGTTCCCAATGACGATCCATCTTATGTTAGGGACATTAGATTACGTAATGTTATTGTTGAACATCCTGTTGATGTTAATCATATTGCACCTTTTGACATCCTCCTATGCTTGAAGCTGTAGGTTGGGTTAACTTATTACATTGGGGTGGGCCAGCATACCGGTCCATTGCCCAATCCATGTTTGCATGTATTAGTGCTTTCTCACAGAATGATTTAACTTTTAAAATATCTACTAGAGAAAGGCCTTTTGACATTGATCGTCATTTAATTTCAGCCCTTATGGACATTCCTGTGAATGATGAGGGTGTTCCTATCCATAACCTAACTGATAAACTCTCAATTTCTAAAAAACGCATGCTCACTAGAGATTTGTGCAACATGGATGTTCAATGGACACAAAAAGGGAATGCGCTTTCCGCAAGGTATTTGTTACCCAAATACAGAATTCTCCACAAAATCTTTATGTCTAATCTGTATCCTCGTTCGGGTAATAAAACTGACTTGACCTCGTTTATGGTTCGTGTTATCCATGCTATTGCCAGTGGTACTCAGATTTGTTTACCATCCTTAATCTGTCATTTCATTCTTCAGTTTAGACTTCATCCTGGTCATAGTGACATTCCTTTTGCCTATTTAATGATTGTATTGGCTACACATATGTTAGTCGATATGCTAGTTGATGAGGCACCTATCCATCATCTGATTTTCAACAATACTAATATCAATAAGATGAAGCTGGAATTACTTCCTGAACAAGGTGGTGGTGGTGGTGGTCATGAAGAAGCTGGTGATGACATTAATATGGATGACATTTTTGAGGAACTGGATTCTGATTCAACAAATGATCCAGATTTTGAACCATCTGATGTTGATGCTCGTCTGAGTGCATTAGAGGATAAAGTTGAGAATATAAATGTAAAGATGGAAAACATGTCTGTTGCTCATGATTTACAATTCAAGTACATGCGCAAATATCTTAGGCGATTGAACAAAGGCATGCACCAACTTGATCCCTCTATTCCTGCTCCGTCATCTGGTTCTGGTTCTGATTAGTTTATATGGGATTTTGGTCTGTAATAACTTTATAACTTAGCACTAGATTGACTGATTTTGAGTTGGATACTATCTTTGTTTTATGCTGGATATTTGTTCTATGTGAAACTATGCTGAGTATCTCTATCTCTGTTTTTGTATAATCTCATAACTCCTCATGTTTACTCTCATATATCCCTTTATTTAGTTCTCCTTTATTGTTGTTTCCTTTGTCATATTGTGACAAAAAGGGGGAGAATGGTTTGTTCTTAACGATGTGATTGTGAGAGGAGTAGCATTGGTTATGTTACTCAGGGGGAGTATGTTTGAACTAGTTGAATGAACTGGTTGAATGTTGAATATTGAATATTGATTTGCAGGTAAGCCAGTTGATATTAACTGGTTCATGATTCTTTAACCAGTTGTTTTACTTTATGTTTATCTTGGTTATGTGTTTTGTCACTAATTTGACAAAGGGGGAGATTGTAAGTGCTATAGTTTATATCCCTGTCTGTTGTCAAATTTGTGGTGCCAAAATCACTGTTATATAACTTGCATAAGTGAAGCTCTCTCAAAGATCAACATTCATGAACAAGCAAAGCTCACAACAAGCAAAGCTCACAAGTACAAAGATCAACCTTGACTGCAAGAACTGCTCACAAGACATGACTCAAGAATGCAAGACTTCAAGAAGAGTACAAGGCAGTTCGTAAAGAACTCAAGACACTTTCAAGGTTGAGCTACATCAAGATTTCAAGATTGAACTACATCAAGATTTCAAGATTGAACTACATCAAGACTTCAAAGCTTAAACTTCAAGGTCACTTGTTCCTAATGTTTCAATGTCCTTACTTCATGTTTGAGGTTTGACTGACCTTAGGTTGACCTTAGGAGTAGGTCACTTTGGATACATAAGTCGGATGTTTATTTTACATGAGTTTGGTCTGTTCTTCGACTAGTCCTAGGCCTTCTTCGACTAGTCTTAGCTTTGCTTCGACCAGTCTAAGAAATTCCTCGATCAGTCGTGAGTTTGTTACAAAATTCGGATATTTTCTGTTAGGCTTCGACTAGTCCAGAATCTGTTCGACCAGTCGAAGGAACAGTGTCGACTGCATCTTCAACCAGTCAAAGTCTTCGACTCAAAGTCCAACGAAAATTCAGGTTCTTCGACCAGTCGAATGAGACCTTCGACCAGTCGAAGGTGACCTACGACCAGTCGAAGGAGACCTTCGACCAGTCGTAAAACGGTCAAAGCTTATCGCGCCCGATTTTTCAAATATCTGTTAATTCTTCGACTAGTCGAAGAGCTCCCTAGACCAGTCGAAGACGCGATCTGCTCACCTATAAATAGAGCACGAATCTCAGAAGAATTCATCGAATTAATTAATCCATTCAAGCCAATCTTCGTCAAACTTCTGAGAGATAATTTTGTGCTCCATCTAAGCTAAGTGTGCTTATTTAATATTCTCTTTCTTTAGCTTTATTTAATTGATTTTGTTTCTGCTATTCCAATCTAATTTGATAAGAGGAATTGTTATTCCCTTTCTTTGGAATCAAAATCAATTAAGGCAAGCCCTATTTGGTTTAATTTAAAATCTATTAGAACTAGAACCATTGTAATTGAGTACTGGACATTGAACTTGGACATTCAATCATTTACTCTGACTTGGTTCTACCGGGCTGCTACAACGAAGGAGATAATCAGGTATTTTACATTTAATTGTAAATTCCTTTCTGTTTTGGTTTCTTTCAAGATTTGCCAGAAAAATCTTGTTGTATTGGTTATCTGAGGAGAGCCAGGAAAACTCAGAAGTGGGGTTTTTTTAATTGTGTAAGCCCACAGACAAAGACACAATTGTAAAGGTTTTGGGTGAACCTGTGAAAACCTATTTTGTTAGTGAACGCTAATATCCCCTGTGTGAGGATATTAGGAGTGGAGTAGCATTCTGTGTGGCTGTTGTTTAACAGTTGGTGAACACACAGGCGAACCACTATAATCCCTTGTGTTGTGGTTGAATGATTTATACTTCTAATCTTTAATTATTCATTTGTGGGATGTATGTATGGTGGTGAATGTTGTAATCATTTAATTCAAGCATTGTGGGAATTTTGTAATAGTTTAGAATTTATTTTCTGCTATTCCTTTATCAGCTTGATATTCAATTTCCTTTAAAGTTGTTCCAGCAAGGTTGCCCTGCCATTTTTATGGTGTATGGCTGTCCCTAGAACAATACATTTGTGATTACAATTTATTTCAGTTCAGTTTGTGTTTATTTCTGTATTCCTCTTTGGTTTGAGATTTGATACAAAGATCTTTCTAGAAATAAGGTTGTCCTACCATAAACTCTGGTTTTTGGTGTAGGTTGTCCTTAGAACAACATTTGTATCAACCTCTCAAGATCTGAATTTTGAGGTTGTTTTACTTTCCTGCATTGTGATTTATTTTGGCTATCATATTCTTTTTAATTCCGCTGTTATAAGTTTTATTTGGCATTGTCCTATTCCCCCCCCCCTCTAGGACATATAGCTAGGCCTTTTCATATCCGCACCGTCCAGTCCCTGGACGGTGGGACCCACCCTCATGTATGCACTGTACATCCACACAGTCCATTGATTGGACGGTGGGGCCCACCCTACTTGATGTATGCAAATGCTGCTGCACATTAAAAAAAGGATAAATATATAATAATTAAGTGAATGAATAGTGTATATATATTATATTATATAGATGTATATCTGGGTGGCCCATCCACGTGGGACCCACCTGATTTGTGGATCTCACCCATACCATCCATTTTTCATATCCAGACCGTCTGTCTGATGGACGGTGGGCCGACACACCCGTTATATAGCTGTGTGCAACGTCAGCAAGTTCCGTAGGACCATACGATGTATGTGTTTCATCCACACCGTCCAACATTCTCGACGGGTGGGACCAACTTCTATGTATTGTGTACGCCACGCCATCCATGTGTGAGGACCACTAGCTTCATAGCTGATGTATTGACGTCATCAAATCTGTGGTCCGCAGATGCATGTGTTGTATCCATACCGTCCACGTCAACAAGTGTGGGCCTGATCATGAGTTATATGTTAGATCCATACCGTCCATCTATTGGGTGAGCTCATCTTAAGGTTTGAGATTATAAATGAGGTAGATCCTAATATCAGGTGGACCACACTGCAGTAAATAGTGGGGGGTTGAACGGCTACCCTTGAAACCCTCTTGGGTGCATAAAAGCTTTGTGTAAATATGATATTTGTTTTTCCACTTAAACCAGGTCTTTGTGACCTTATGAACAGATTGGATGGAAAATAAACGTGATGGTTGACCCTGTGTAGTTTCAACAGTGAAAATCATTATCACCACTGCTATTTGTGGTATGGTCTAGCTGATCTTCCCATATGATTTACTTTTTAGGAAATGCTCCAGAATGATCTCTAAAATAGATGAATGGTGTAGATGGCGAGGCCCATTGGTGCGGCCCATTGATGCGGCCCACTTGATGAATATGAGGCCCATTGGTGTGCCCCGTGGATGCGGCCCACTTGATGTATATGAGCCCCAATGGTGCGCCCCAAGGATGTGGCCCGCTTGACGTGTATGAGGCTCATTGTTACAGCCCATGTGATGTAGCCCGATTTGATGTATATGAGGCCCATGTATTATGACCCATTGTGATATATATGTAGCCCATATTTGAGGCCCAATGTGATGTATATGCGGCCCATTTTTGAGGCCCAATGTGATGTATATGCGGCCCGTATTTGAGGCCCAATGTGATGTATATGCGACCCATATATGAGGCCCAATGTGATGACAATGTGGACCTTGAGTGAGGCCCGTGGTAATGTACATTAGGCCCTTGTGTGAGGCCATGGGCCCATTAAACTTTTAGCTCTATATGGGCCACTCCTTAGGAGCAATGTTGGTTAAATGTCCACATTGATGGGTGATGATGGTTAAATGTCCACATTGTGACCTTCCCTTTGTTAGGCCTATTACCGATTCCGATTATCGAGGCCGATTATGATTGTCGAGGGCGATTCTGACTATCAAGGCTGATTCCGATTGTCGAGGCCGATTCTGATTGTCGAGACAGATTCCGATTATTGAGACCGATTTCGATTGTCGAGACCGATTTTGATTATCGAGGCCGATTGTTAAGGCTGATTCCGATTGTCGAGGCCGATTATCAAGGACGATTCTAATTGTTGAGAATGATTTCGATATTGAAGCCGATTTCGATTGTCGAGGCGATTCTGATTGTCAAGGTCGATTCCGATTATCGAGGCCGATTGTGAAGGCCAATTTCGATTATCAAGGCCGATTCCAATTGTAAAGGCTGATTCTGATTATCGAGGCCGATTCTGATTATTGAGGTCGATTCTGATTGTCGAGGCCTATTTTGATTGTTGAGGTCGATTCTGATTGTTGAGCCCAATTGTCGAGGCCAGTTTCGATTGTTGAGGCCGATTATTGATGCCGATTATCAGTGCCAGTTGTCGATATCGATTATGAGTATAACATCATAATACATGCCCATACGCATCATCTGCATGTTTGTTATGGATGTGGTTGACCATTGCATATGTCATTAGGCAGGTTGTTATGAGACTCCCTGATAGGCAGAGATTGTCTCACATGATCGCACGATATGCACATAATTGATACATGACTGGATTGTATGAGTCATACATCTTGCATTGTGTGTTGTGATTATTGTATGCCCTAGCGACATCAGGGCCGTAACCTCTACAGGCATATCGTGGATGGCCAGATGGGACACCAAAAATATGTTATTAGCATCGGGCTGCCATAGATGGCCCTCGGTGAAAATCCCTAAACCCTCTTGGTACCAGAGGACACCCCAACGTCGAGACCAAGTGGATATATATGAGCGCATGAGGGCCGTATACCCGTAGGTCGCGTCTCCCATTGTGTAGTGGTCGGTTGAGAGGGGGTGTGACCTTACCCACTTGAGTGATGGGGTAATATCTAGGTTGAGTTTGACCAGCTTGAGGAATGGGTCCGCTATCGACGAGTCGGGCCCGATATTGGTATGCGAATAGTGAGGTCTCTTCCACTTACCCAGTTGTGCGCTCGGATAGGGGCGGCTAGCTGGCGTAAAGTGTAATAGACCCGGTGATGAGCCCAGAGATGTACAGTACTGATATGTTAACTTATTGAGGAGGAGTTGTATACTCAGCATTTTACTCATTCATTCATTCATTCACTATCCACTCGGGCTGGTGGTGCGTAACTATTTGTTACGTGTACCTTCGCGATGGTTAGGATTTCAGTTGGGGTGCACTACTAACCTGAGATCAGGAGTTTACCACATTGAGTCTGACTATCCAAATTAGGTATGAGACTCGTTTGGATAGAAGTCTCTTGCGATGGACCCCATAGCCTGCGAACTGCATACTATCATCCCGACTTCACACTCCTACATGGTCATTCCATTCACACCGCATATTGCATTACATCCGCGGCATATGGCATTTAGGGTTATTTTATTTCTGCATTTATATGGCCTAGATACGGCTGACAGTATTCGTGAACTCATCAGGAATTGTGTATTGCATTGCTTCCTTGGCATCTGATATTCAGCTCTTTATGACTCATTTGCATAGCTGATCTGTATTACGTACACTGATATTGATATTGTATGACTCATGGACTTCTCAGTATATCCACTTACTCTGATATTGTATGATTC
>JAJHSJ010000008.1:39753124-39812062 GCA_021015155.1 Magnolia officinalis
CTATCAAAAAGAGAAAGAATTATGCACAAAATAGCTTGAAAAATAAACACAAACTTATCTCAGAGTGGAGCCTTGAATTCACTTAATATTCAAGGAAAAACTGAAATTCGTGTGCTATTTATAGCAGAAGAAATTCGTCTTCGACTGTTCCTAGGGTCACCACGACTGTCTTGAATAAACTGATTTTTGAATTTTTGAGCGCGATCACATCAGACTGTTTCACGACCGTCCGTAGGTAGTCCACGACTGGTTTAAGGCAGTCCACGACCGGTCGAGACCCCACTACGACCGGTTGTGCGACACTTGATTTAGTCGCTGGAGTTTGAGTCAAGCATTACGACTGGTCGAAGGTCGAGTTCGAGATCATCCCACGACCGGTCGAGAAGACTCCAGGACTAGTCAAAGGCGCACTAAAAAATTCGATAAATTGCAACATTTTAGATTGGTCCTTGAAATTTCTTCGACTGGTCGAGGCAGTACTAGGACTGGTCGAACAGGGTCCAGGACTGGTCTTAGAGTATAGACCAAATCATGTAATAATAATCATTTGGATTATGTATCCAAAGTAACCTACCTACCCTAGGTCAATCTAATGGTTTATCAAACCTGGAACATGAAGTATGGACATTGAACACTTCATTTGCTTAGACTTTGATCTTTACGAAGCTTGATTTCATCTCGATGTAGCTTGACTACTTCAGAAGCTTCAATACAACTTTATACTTGAGTCCCGCATTGAATCTTGAGCTTGCACTTGAACTTGAGTCTTGACCCGGAGTTCTCTCTTAATATTGTAGCTTGAACTATCATGAAGGTTAAGGAATTCTTTGAGCTAGACTTCAAGTGTTGACGAGGTGTCTCAAACAATTTATCAAGATATAAACACACAACATACGGAGACGTTTTGACACACAAAATTTGACAATCAAAGAGGAATCAATCATAGCACTTACAAGTATGAATTACTGTTTTGGTATAATCTCACTCATGTTTATTGCTCTAACACAGACAACATTTAATCATCATTATCTATGTTGCATAAGTGATGTTTTGGAACTCGAGAGTTGAGTTGCTACTCGACCCTCAAATTTTAGGGCATTACAAGTTAGTATCAGGGCATGATTTTGATTAAACCGGACCTGAGTTATGTTCCCCCCACGACATACGCTGACGCCTTTTGACATAGGAGGGTGCGAGAATAATGTAGTAACAGTCTTAGGCATCCCAGTTTCGTCCAATGGCAAAGTTCACTAAAATGAACGCCGAAATCGAGTCGGTACCCAACCCTGCTCGCACGACTCAATCCCAAATACTTTTTAGGCCGTCTATTGACGGGTCTAGATCACAATCCATCCAACCCAGCTGTTAAAACTCAGTCAATGTCCGTTTAGATCAGAGACTTCTCGAAACTACCCAGATTTGGAACGAACAGAGTCGTGGGCCTCCCCGTGCTAATCCAGAGGGACCAGGACAGACCCAGGGTGTGTTATTGACACCTTGGGAGGGTGGTAAACACCGCCCTACCACGGTGGGCCACGCCTGACCCATCGGACCGCGGCGGAACAGCGGTCACCGCGGTCGACCGCGGTCGGGTCCATCGGGGCCTAGTTTGGTCTGGTCTGGTCAGGGTTGGCCCGACCCCAGGACTTGTGTGGGACCCGCGAAATCATACGGGGCCCCTATTTCTCTCCGTCAGCCCCCTTTCCTCATTTCCACCCTTCCAAGCCCTCTAAATTGTTATCTCTCTCTCAACTCACCCTCCAATCGCCCAATCTGCTATTTTCGACCACAACTCATCCATTCCCATCGTTCACAGCAACCCTACCTCCCTATCCTCTAATTTCTCTCTCATTTCAGTCCTACACTCCCCATTTCGTCCCAAAATCGTGCACACCCCCTACCCCGCTTCATCTCTCCTTCTTTCTTCTTAAACCCTAGTCGTTTGGGCTCTACAACCACTGTTGAGACCCAAGTTCATGGTGAAGCAAGGAGAACAGCCCTTTCTCTCTCTTATCTTCACTTTCCATGGCCTTCTTCGCCATCGTTTCTGCCATTTTCTCCATCTCTGCCGTCCTTTCTCTTATGGGGAAAAGGAAGACCGCTGCAGATGAAATTGGGCCTAGCCATCCAACCTGTTCAAGGAGAGAAGTGGACGATGAAGCCAGCCCTAGCATAGTTCGGGAGTATAGGTCGAAGCGAGACCTAGATCCCCAACATCTGATCAGAAATGCTTTTCCGATAAGCATCGAATACGGTCATTTTGCTGACCATAAGATTGTGTTTAAAGCTCACGTGAATGAGAGAATGTTGGTGGGCTACACCCGAAGATGGACCACTTGGTGGACATTGAATGGGGTCCTATATTTGAAGGTGAGTCTCTTGCATGTGAGAACATAGTTCGTGCCTTCTACGCCCATATCATAGACCCAGCCATCGTTAGAGCCTCTACAGTTCACTGTCTCTGTGAGCGGCATAGTGTGTACAATTACCATGGTTGAGATGGCTCGGATCATGAAGATCCCACGTGGTGAAGTGCTTCCTAATGACAACTTCTCCAGGAGTGTACGAGAAAGGGATCGCCATATGGGATACCTTTGTGGTCGACGGGTTTCTTGGACACGAGAAAACTGTCTTACATCGTCCAAGTTGATAGAGGACTGCCGTTTGCTTCACCAAATTTTCACATATAATGTGTATCCACGGTCGGGTAACCGCATGGAGTGTACTCGGTTGATGGTGGACTTCCTATACAGGATTGGATAAGGGGACAACTTATGCCTGCCCACGTTCATCCTATTTCAGATAGTTCAGGTCGTTCGATCTGTAAGGAATGACCTCTCGCTCCCATTTGGCCGCCTGATATGCAAGATGGCTCGAGATGTCGACTATAGGCTTAACATGGAAGACCTTGCACCAGTCCGGGTCATAAGCAAGGCCACGCTTAACAACATGAAGATCGGCCCTCGACAACGACAAGCCCGACTCGACGAGTCTGGAGATGAGTCGGATAGCGCAGGTGAGGAGAGTGCTGACCTCGAGGCAGGAAGCGAAGAAGGAAACGGTGATGAGATACAGGAAGAGGAAGATGAGGCTCAGGATACTGAGGAGAGCTCTCCTCCTGGAGCACCAGAACCAGACGCTGCTCAGGCTGCGAGAGATGCTTGTATGGTTCGCATTGAGGAGAACCAGGTCACCCTGCGATAAGAGATTGGACAGGTTCGAGCTGAGCTTGGTGAGACCCGAGTCAAGCTTGAGGTGACCGAAGCCTACATGAAGAGAAGTTTTAAGAAGGTGTCTCGCACATTGAAGACTATCCTGTGCTATGTACAGGACAAGGATGCTCCTCCTCCATCGCCTGACTCGGATGCCTAGTCATCCCTGTTGTCGTTTGTAGTTAGTTTTGCTTGCCGCTTTAGGCGGTTTATGTTTTCATGTTAATAGATGTAATATTTAGTAGTGTTTTTTGTAGTAGTTGAAACTTGGTTGTATTAGCTCCCCTGCATATGACAATTTTGGTAATGAAATGCATACACCTCTTTCTATGAAGTGTGTGGAATGCTTAAGTGATTATGTATTGTGTTGTCATGCTTAATCTCACATGCGATGTACCCTAGTTGTATAGGGCATGCCACGGAGGTATACGAGGAGCACGACACCCCTCTTACTCACTGACTCGATGGACTAGACTCCTTTCTGCAGAGGTGGTCCTATGGTCTGAGGTTTAGGCTCAGATCAGCTTTCTGTTGGTCCTACTGGTGGATTGCCACCTTATACACCCCCGGTTCGTGAGCAGAACCGGGCATCCTCTTCGATGCCGTATGAGCTGCAGGCTGCTCCACCTACTGATAAGTTTGAGCAGTTGATGTTGATGATGCATCAGTAGCAGCAGCACCAGCAGCTTATGGCCACTATTTCTGAGGCCTTGTCCCAGGGTGGGAGTGTGACTCCACCTTTGCCATCTACACGTCCTACTGAGCCTACAGAGCCTCTGCTCAGGCTGAGGATGTGCCTCTGCCCACACCTGTTGCGTACCCTACGGGAGACGTGGGTACTTGCGGTCTACTCGAGCGATTTCAGCGCTTGAGGCCTCCGACTTTTACGAGTTCTCACAGACCCGAGGAGGCTGAGTACTGGTTAGACCGCATCTCAAAGATACTGAAGATGCTACATTGTTCTGAGGCTGAACAGTTGAGCTGGCCGCCTTCATGTTCGAGAAGGAGGCTAGCTTATGGTGGGACAGCATACTGCGGACCGTCGCAGTGGGATATGTGTGGACCTGGGTAGCATTTGAGTTCCGTTTCCACGAGAAATATTACCTTGAGGCCTACCGACACGAGAGGGAGAATGAGTTTCTCTGCACCTCAGACAGGGAGGCACGACAGTCACTGAGTATGAGCATCGCTTTACAGAGTTGGGCCGCTTTGTTCCGACTATACTTGCTGATGAGCCGATGCGAATTCGACGCTTCACTGAGGGCTTGTGACCTGACATCCGGTCGAAGATGTGTTTATCCGCATACCATCTTATGCGGAGTTGATTCATATGTCTATTGGGGCGGAGCAGGATGTTGATCGGCTGGCACGCTCCCGTGGTGCTATGGTACGAGGCCACGACCAGATGTTCAGGGCAGGCCTTTCCTTGGCAAGAGGCCTCGTGCTAATTCGCCTCCCAGGATCACAGTACCAGTGGCTCCAATGAAGTGCCCTATTGTGACCTGTACATACTAGAAAAAATAGGATCATCCTGCTGGGAGCTGTTTTGCGCGCGGATGAGGGATAGCGGGTTCTCTCCGCCGCAGATGATTGGTCGTTCTCCCACAAGCTCTATTGGCTCCACCTCTACAGACTGCCCCTGCTCATCCTTCCTTCCGACCTCTTGCATCTCATTTCAGGCCGCCTCAACGGCCCATGGTTCCACAGCCGAATCGATCACAGTAGGCTCGAGTGCATGCGCTTGTAGATGAAGCTCCTGAGACACCGATTACGGCCCCGATGGCTTTTGAGGGTACGACCCACATTCAAGGTACATCCGTCTCCTTGTTGGTGGACACTGGGTCCACTACTTCTATCATTTCATGTGGGGCAGTTAAGCGTCTAGCTTTACATACTACTCCCACGAAGGGAATGAGACTCACTACGGCTACTGGAACTTTTTCGGATGTCACACGGGTGTGTGAGGGTTGCTCCGTGGATTTGGGTAGCAGAACAGTGCTCGTCGACCTCATTGTTGCTCCACTATGGCACTATGACATTATCCTCGGTATGGACTGGCTCACCGAGATGAAGGCAAAGATTGATTGCGATACTCGGGTTGTGACGCCATAGGCCTGATGGCACGGTCTTTACTTTTCCAGTGCAGGTTAGTTGGCCATGTCGTGTGGGATGTTATGCTGCTTTACTAGAGCATGTTGATGGTCCGACGTTGGGAAATATGCCTGTGGTTCGGGATTTTGCAGGTGTGTTTGCGACGATTCCGGGTTTGCCTCCTCGGTGCGAGATCGACTTCACCATTGATCTTATGCCTGGTGCGACACCTATCTCATTGCCGACTTATCGTATGCCTCCATGTGAGATGGAGAAACTGAGGAAACAGATTGAAGGGCTGGTAGAAAAGGGCTTTATACGACCTAGTGTGTCTCCCTGGGGAGCACCTGTACTATTTGTGAAGAAGAAATATGGCTCACTAAGGTTGTGTATTGATTACCGTAGGTTGAACCAAGTCACCATGAAGAACAAGTATCCTTTGCCCAGGATAGATGATCTGTTTGATCAATTGAAGGGGGCAAAGTATTTCTCGAAGATCTTCTTGCAGTCAGGGTACCACCAGTTGCGCGTCAGAGATGAAGACGTGCAGAAGACAGCTTTCAGGACCTGTTTTGGGCATTACGAGTTCCTAGTGATGTCGTTCGGTCTTACGAAAGACCGGTCGTATTCATGGACTTGATGAACAGGATATTTCGGCCATTCTTATACCGATTCGTCATCGTATTCATTAATGACATCCTGATATATTCCATGAGTCGGGAAGAGCACGAGGTACACCTGAGAGCGGTGTTGGATACTTTGAGGAAGAACCAGTTGTTCGCACAGTATAAGAAGTGCGACTTCTGGCAGGAAGAAGTCAAGTTCTTGGGACATGTGGTGTCAAGGATGGGATAGTTGTGGACCTTACTAAGGTAGCCGGGGTTCAGGATTAGAAGCAGCCTGACTCGGTTACCAAGGTGAGGAGTTTTCTTAGCCTGACAGGGTATTATCGATGCTTCATTCGGGACTTCTCGAAGATTGTCAGGCCGTTGTCACAGTTGACGCGTAAGGATTTGAAGTTTGCCTGGAATGAGAAGGCAGAAGCAGCTTTTCAAGAGCTGAAGGACAGACTGACATCCGCCCCTATACTAGTATTGTCAGAGCAAGGGATTAAGTACACGATATACACTGATGCGTCTCGCGTTGGTTTGGGTTGTGTCCTTATGCAGAAGGATAGGGTGATTGCGTATGCCTCGAGACAATTAAGGAAGCACGAGGAGAATTACCCTACACACGACCATGAGTTAGCAGATGTCATCTTTGCATTGAAGCTCTGGAGACATTACCTCTACGGAGAGGAGTTCAAGCTTTTCTGCGACCACAAGAGCCTTAAGTATATATTCACGCAGCGAGATTTAAATATGAGGTAGCGCAGATGAATGGAAACCTTGAAGAACTTCAAGTTCGAGGTCTCCTATCATCCTGGCAAGGCCAACCTTGTGGCGGATGCGCTGAGCTGCAAGAAGGCTATTACATTTGTGGCTCCGCTGATGATAGCAGAGTGGGATATGCTAGAGTTCATGCAAGACTTCGAGCAGAAACTCATCGTGGAGGAGCCATTTGAGAGTGTCGCACACGTTCGGGTGCGGCCACTTCTTGATGATAGGATCATCGAGGCCTAGAAGGGCGATGAGCGGTTGTCTGAGCTTCGAGAGCAAGCTAGCGACGCCGAGGACTCCGAGTGGAGAGTTAACACAGATGGGGGTTTACGATACCGTGGCCGCTTATACGTTCCTGATATTCATGACTTGCGGCAGGAGCTCCTCGAGACTGCCCACAAATCGAAGCTTGCGATGCACCCTGGTAGCACTAAGATGTACCAGGATATGAGACGGTCTTATTGGTGGGACGACATGAAGACCCACATAGCAGAGTATGTTTCTCGTTGTCTGATGTGTCGGCAGGTCAAGGCAGAACATCACCGACCTCCTGGATTGCTTCAGCCCATGCCCATAACTGAATGGAAGTGGGACTTCATTTCCATGGATTTCATATCGGGGCTGTCGAAGACGAGGAAGGGACACGATTCTATCTAGGTGATCGTGGATCGGTTGACCAAATCTGCCCATTTCCTCCCTATCAGAGTCACGAACTCTGCAGACGAGCTGGCTAGGCTGTACATTAGAGAGCTTGTGCGTCTGCATGGAGTTCCCCTAGAGATCGTGTCTGACAGAGACGTGCGGTTCACGTCTATCTTCTAGACTCGTATCCAGGAAAAGATGGGTGTGAAATTGAAGTTCAGTACTACGTTTCACCCTCAGACTGACGGGCAGACAGAGCGGGTGAATCAGATTTTGGAGGATATGTTGCGGGCTTGTGTCTTGGACTTCAAGGACAATTGAGATGACTGTCTTCCTTATGCAGAGTTCGTGTACAACAACAACTTCCAGGCGAGTATTGGCATGGCTCCATATGAGGCCTTGTATGGTCGTCCTTGCAGAGCGCCGCATTGCTGGGTTGAGGTTGGCGAGCGTAGTTTGATTGGGCCAAAATTGGTACAGGCGACCTCGGAGAAGATCGACATTATTAGGCGTCGACTTCTTACAGTGCAGAGCAGGCAGAAGAGTTACGCCGATACGAGGCGGCGACCGCTTGAGTTTGGGGTCGGTGTTCATGTATTCCTCAGAGTTTCCCCTATAAAGGGAGTCCTTCGGTTTGGAAAGAAGAGGAAGCTCACACCGAAGTTCATCGGTCCGTTTCAGATACTTGATCGAGTGGGTGTTGTGGCATATCGTCTCGCTTTACCCACACCACTTGCAGCTGTACATAACGTATTTCATGTATTTATGCTGAAGAATTACGTTCCTGATCTTTCACACATTATCAGATGGAAGCAGGTACAGTTGAGCGAGGATGCTACATATGTATTGCGCCATACACGTATCCTTGACAGGAAGGAGCAGGTACTGCGTAGCAAAGTGATTCCACTCGTGAAGGTATTGTGGACGTATCATACAGAGGAGGAAGCTACCTGGGAGACAGAAGTGGAGATCCAAAAGAACTACCCTCAGCTCCTCGAGGAGTACGAAAAGGCACTAATTTCGAGGATGAAATTTTTCATTAAGGGGGTAGATTGTAACGACTCGAAAAATTTCGTACGATGACCCGAGTACCACCTCGACCAGAAATCACTTAAGATTAAATCCTTTAGAAATTTGACAAAGTTAACTAAGTGCTAAACTATATTAGCCATGAAATCCGTTTGAATCGCTTTAAATACGATCTGTAAGACCCAAAACTTGTAGAATCATTAACGCTAGGTTACCCTAAAATCTAGGATCAAACTCATTACCCGACTGCTCTCGGGAGCACATAGAAACTCCGTATCAGATCTGGACCGCACATCGGGAGTCCGAATAATACGAAGTTATAGACTTAGGACCGCCTCGCTGGGCTTGACAACCATCTTGGAAATCGAATCCAGGCAGTGTCCCACGGCTGTTCGCTTGAGTCCGGAGCGAGGAGTATGAGAGCACTTATTTTTCTTTACAAATAAATATCTCAAATAGTAATCTAGCACGTGTCGCTGGCGGACAATTTGTAAGCAACCAAACTGTCAGAATCTGACCCAAATACACCCTCGGATCAGGAAAATTTTCATATACATGGTAGTGTACTTGAAATCTCTGATTGAGTTTCATTGACCGTTTTACTGAAACTGGTCCGTCACGTATGATCTGGAAACCCTACTGGAACGAAAACTTAATGGTACCTAGATCCAAGGTCTGTGAGCTTAAGTCCGACCTTTGGCTCAAGGAGGCCCGCCAGAAGTCCTCCGTTGAGCTGAAACTGGCTCGCTTTGGTTATAACCTAAGTATACCTTGACCTTAAGTCTATTTTAATGTGTTTTTAGGCTATATAAGGACCTTAGAACCCCCTCTCTTACAGTCATACAAATTTGAAAGAAACCCAAAGAGAGAAGAGATAAAAGAGAGAGAAGGTGTGAGAAACTCCTTACTACTATCCCCTGCCGTTCTACAAGCTTAACCACGTAAGTCTAGTCGCTTTTCCGGCGATTCCGACTTCATTTCTAGGTAAGAAACCCTAACCCTAATTTGTTTTGGGGTTGTGATGGTTTTAGGTTATGAAATAGCTAACCTATTTCATTCTATAGGTTACCAAACTGCCGAATACGGAAGCTTAGCAAACCTATCTGATTCGTTACGATTCTAAGGCGAAAGGTGAGGACTTTAGGTGTATAGGTTATGGTTTTCAATGCTTTCAATGTCAGATAATGATAGATTCATGATCTGCATGCAATTGCACATGTACAAAGTACTGTCTGTTTTCTGTTTCGATTAAAGATGAAGAATATGGAATTTTACATACTCTAGGTATTTGTAGAAAGTACCGTATACGTATAAATTTTGGAAATGTGTTTGCCATGATTATTTGTTGTATTGAAATATTATATATGGATAAAATACTTGTCTGGTGAAAGGACTCGCCCTAATACATGTTTTGCTAATGTACACTATGTATGTAGAAATAGTGTATTCTAAGTGTTTGTGAAAATGTTTGTGAGAGTAGGTGTTTGGATGATGGTGTCTTAGGTAGGTGTTGAGATGGGATTCTCAACTACCTTAGAGACGTATATGATTTCCTCCATGTTGATTGTTTAATTTAACCGCTTACTTATGAAATATATGTGTTTGTATTTCCTGTTTATATGGTGCTTTATAACATGCTTTATGATATGCTTGTTAACATGCTTGAATTACTTTGTTTAATATGCTTTACTCTACATGTTCTAAATAAGGATTGATTGAGTTTGGGACTATGTTTATAGTCCAGACATTCGGTACCAGACTTGATGTAACATCCTGAATTTTTGCCAACCTGGAACTAGACGTCCTTAGGCGATGGGTCAATCCTAACACAGGTTTAACTTCCCAAACGCTCAATTAAAGCCTCAAATCCCTTTTCAAACCATTTTCTTCACAAATCCCACCCTTCACTACCTTGTGCTTTCAATTTTTCAAAGCACTTTCGCCCTAGACACTAACTTAAACTATCTAAGTAGTAAAACTTGGATCACTTTATATACAAACTACAAAGGCCTAAGTACCATCTCAGACAGAAATCTTACAGGACTAAATCCTTTAGAAATTAGGCGAGATTTAGCTAGTGTTAAACTAGAGTGCCTGTGAAATTAGCACCAATCACTTTAAATATGATCTGCAAGACCCAAAACTTGTAGAATCATTGACGCTAGGTTACCCTAAAATCTAGGATCAATCTCATTACCCGGCTGCTCTCGGGAGCATCTCGAAACTCCGTATCAGATCTGGACCGCACGTCGGAAGTCCGATTAACACGAAGTTAAGGAATTAGGACCGCCTCGCTGGGCTTGACAACCATCTCGGAAATCAAATCCAGATAATATCCCAGCGCTATTCGCTTGAGCTCGGAGTGAAGAGTGTGAGAAATGTGAAATTAATTCAAAATAAAATATCTTGAATAGTAATCTGGCACCACTCGCTTGCGGATCAGTATTAAGCAACCAGACCGTCAGAATCAGACCAAATTACACCCTCGGATCAGGAGAAATTTCATACACATTTACATGTACTCGGAATCTTCGATCGAGATCCGCTGACCGTTGAACTGAAACTGGTCCGCTATGCGTGATCTGGAAATTCCACTAAAATGAAAACTTAATAGAACGTAGATCCAACGTTAGTGAGCTTAAGTCCGACCTTTGGCTCAAGGAGGGCCGCCAGAAACCCTCTGTTGAGCTGAAACAATGTCGATTTGATTATAATGTAAGTATACCTTGAACATAAGTCTATTTCGGTGAATTTTTAGGCTATATAAGGACCTTAAACCCTTTCTCATGGCAGCCATAGGAATTTGAGATTGAGAGAGAGAAAAGAGAGAGAAAAGAGAGAGAAAGTGTGGAAGCAGTGGGAGAATCTCCCTGCCACTCTTCCCTGCCGCTATTCGGGCTCCACCGCCTGATTCTCATCGCTTTCCCGGCGTTTTCGGCGTCATTTCTAGGTACGAAACCCTAACCCTAATCCGTTTTGGGGTTTAGACAGTTGTAGGTTGTGAAATAGCTAACCTATTTCGTTCTATAGGTTGCCAAACTGCCGAATACGGAAGCTTAGCAAACCTATCGACTTCGTTACGATTCTACGACAAAAGGTGCGGACTTTAGGTGTATAGGTTATGGTTTTCAACGCTTTCAATCTCAGATAATGATAGATTCATGATCTGCATGCAATTGCACATGTACAAAGTGCTGTCTGTTTTCCGTTTCAATTAAAGATGAAAAATATGGAATTCTACATACTCTAGGTATTTGTAGAAAGTACGGTATACGTATATTTTTTGGAAATGTGTTTGACATGTTTATTTGTTGTATGGATATACGATATATGGATAAAATACTTATTTGGCGAAAGGATTCGCCTAAATACATGTTTTACTTATATACACTATGTATGTTGAAATTGCGTATTCTAGAAAATATTGTATACGTATAAATTTTGAAGATGTATTTATCATGATTATTTGTTGTAGTGATATATTATACATGGATAAAATACTCGCTTGGCTAAAGGATAGCCCTAATACATGTTTTGCTAACATGCACCATGTATGTTGTTATAGTGTATTCTAAGTGTTTGTGAAAATGACTGGATGAGTATAGAATTCTCATTCGTGCTCGCCATGACTAATTGTCATGGATTCATGATTGTTGTATTGGCGATACCCCTTTGACGAAAGGATTTGCTCTAAATCACGTCACGGCCAATATACACTATATATGCTAAAATGTGTGGCCCAAGTGTTTGTGGAAATGACTGAATGAATATGGAACTTGGATTCCTGCTTGCCATGACTATCCGTCGTGGGTGTACGCGTGTTATGATTGGGGCAACTCCCTAGTGAAAGGATTTGGCCTAATGCCTATGTGATCGACATATGTCATGTATGTTGATGTATGTTTTTTTAAAGTGTTTCTTGAAATGTCTGAATGAGTAGCAGTTAGCAAATTGTAATGTATAAGGGTGTTAAGATATGATTCTCAACCTCTTTTAACTATGTGTATGATCTCCTTGGATAGTTGTGTGATTAGGAATTGAACATGTACAAACTCATGCTTGTGTTGTGCTTCATAACATGCTCAACTGCTTTATGATTTTATCTATGTAATGCATATGTTTAAATTCATATTTACGTTGTATGATCCGTCATGGGTGATGGGGAGTGGAGCAACGAGTGCGTGCAACAGCCCTGGCAGCCCTAAACGGATAATACCAGACTTTGATTGTATGATTTGAATCTTGATCCATTACTGCTTTATCTATCTGCAATTGATTGTGGTTGGGGCTATGATTATAGTCCAGACAATCGGTACCAGAATTGAATTCGTGGCTGAGTTTCATTTGCCACGTGAGATGTGTTCGACGAACCCGAGTCGTACTTCTGTTGGCGATAGTGGTTGGCCACACGAAGTGCTTATGCGCTTCATATTGTCCAACTTGTTGTGCGCTCGAGCTAGCCAAGCTCGTCAAGTAACCCGATCTGTCTAATGTATGTTCACCATGTTTGGATGCTACTGCTTGAACCTAGGGTACCAAACCACTTCGGTTGGCGATAGTGGTTGGCCACACGAAGTGCTTATGCGCTTCATATCGTCTAACTTGTTGTGCACTCGAGCTAGCCGAGCTCATCAAGTAACCCGATCTGTCTAATGTATGTTCACCATGTTTGGACGCTACTGCTTGAACCTAGGGTACCAAACTTACCAGTGAAATCCCTTTTAACCATGGTACCTCAATCCGCTAAGACTCATGAGCCGAGCATGGTGGTATGGGACACCGTGGTCGAGCTGTCGGCCTATGCTGGGGCCACGTGCCTCCCCATAGTGACCATTGAGCAACCAAACTCGTGAGCCGAATACGGTGGTATGAGACACTGTATTCGAGCTGTCGACACTTATGGCAAGAGCTGAGTACAGTGAGACATGTACTCGTGCTGACGGGCTACGAGTCCTCTGTAGTGTCTTCGAGTATACTCCAAGGTCTGTGATTGGCGACGAGCCCTTCACAACAATTAGAGTATGAGTTGAGCCGAGTACGGTGAGACCTGTATTCGAGCTGACGGCCACCGATTGAGCCGAGTACGGTGAGACCTGTACTCGAGCGACGGTCAGCAATTGAGCCGCATACGGTGAGATCTGTATCCGTGCTGACTGGTGACGAGCCCTTTGCGATGCCTTCGTGATGCCTCTCGAACCATAATACCTTATGAGATTAACTAGGATTGACGACCCTAGAATGAATCATGTTTGGGAATGATACAAGGGAGGTACCTTAGTTTCCCAATACTGCTGTTTGAAATGGACTAATAACAACTCGGTAATCATGCTCATCATCGCACCGCATGTGCCTAGTAGATGTGGAGCACTGAGGGAGGTATGCATCTGCGAACGTAAGATGATGTCGCATGAGGGTGGTTTGGCAAGGGCATACATCATGTCATTTCATACTTGCATTAAATAAGAATAGTTAGAATTGTTTGATTGTACTGCTTTATCATTACTGCTTGACTGAATTGATAACATCTTAACCTATGCTTTATTGTTCCATTGAGTTGATCACTCACTCCCACGTTACGGGACAGTGTTCCGAACACCCACCAGACTTTGTCTGATTGTAGATGGCAACGCTACTCCTGAGGCGGAGCCGAACTTTTGTGACGACAAGGATGCTTTCTCGTATATACGGTTTTCGGGCGGCTTCATGTGAGTCGTGCCTTGATCGACGGGGTTACAGGGATGTTGACTAGATGACACTACACATTTGGTATCATATGAATTGTACTTGTAATTCTTTAACCTGGTAATGTTATCACACTCTGGAGACTCATCATATTTTATATATTTTATCTATCTATCACAGTCTTCCACTTGCAATTTAATTGTCTCTGGAGTATGATATGTTGTTTTGGTTTAATCTCACTCATGTTCAATGCACGAATACAGTCAACATTTAATCATCATTCATTTTGTTGCATAAGTGATGTTCTGGAACTCGGGAGTTGAGTTTATGCTCGACCCCCCGATTTTCAGGGCGTTACACTTGAGATCGTGGTTGAGATTCATTTTGCCACATAAGATGTGTTTGACGAACCCGAGTCGTACTTCAGTTGGCGACAGTGGTTAGGCCACGCGAAGTGCTTATGTACTTCATGTCGTTGGTTGATTGTGTGCTCGAGCTAGTCAGGCTCGTCAAGTAACCCGATATGTCTAATGTATGTTCACCATGTTTGGATGCTACTGCTTGAACCTAGGGTACCAAACTTACCAGTGAAATCCCGTTAACCATGGTACCTCGATCCGCTAAGACTCAAGAGCCGGCCATGTTGGTATGGGACACCGTGGTCGAGTTGTAGGCCTACGCTGGGGCCACGTGCCTCCCCGTAGTGACCAGTGAGCAACCAGACTCGTGAGACGATTATGGTGGTATGGGACACTATATTCGAGCTGTCGGCCTACACTGATTGGTGACGAGCCCTTTGTAGTGACCTCGAGCATACTCTGAATTTGCAGTGAGGCGACGAGTTTTGCCGCAGTGTATAGAGTATGAACTAGGCCTGTATCAATTTAGTGATGAACCGTTAAAAAGGTGATGGGGGAGTGGTGTAACGAATGCTTGTAACAGCCCTGGCAGCCTTTGCAGCGACCTAGAAATGCACCATCGTATAAGATTAACTAGGACTGACGACCCTAGAATGGATCATGTTTGGGAATGATACAAGGGAGGTACCTTAGTTTTCCAATCCTGCTATTTGAAATGGACTAATAATAACTCGGTAATCATGCTCATCATCACATTGCATGTGTCTAGAAGATGTGGAGCACTGAGGAATGCAAACATGTCACGAACGTAAGATGGTGTCGCACGAGGGAGTGTGTGGTGAGGGCATGCATCATGACTGCATTCATACTTGCATTAATAAGAGTAGTTAGGAGTGTTTGATTTTGCTGCTATATCATTACTGCTTGACTGAATTGATAACATGTTAACCTATGCTTTATTGTTCCACTGAGTTAGCTACTCACTCCCACGTTACGGGATGGTGTTGTACACACCAACTAGACTCTGTCTTAGGTGCAGATAGGTGACGACTCAGGAGGCTGAGCCGGACTACGACGTGGACCAGGACGAGTTCTCGTATATGCAGTATTCCGGTGGCTTTGACTTGACTGCCTGGATCGACGAGACTTACAGGGCTCACTTCTCTAGTTGTATTTTTGACATTTTGATCGTAAAACAGATGCATTATATGGTGACTCAGTTGGGTTCATACTCTGGAGATTGAGATGGTTTTGTTTCTTTTACATACATACATATATATATATATATATATATATATATATATATATAGTTTCAGTCTTCCGCTTGCCTTTATACAATTGATTTGTATATGAATTACTGTTTTGGTATAATCTCACTCATGTTTATTGCTCTAACACAGACAACATTTAATCATCATTATCTATGTTGCATAAGTGATGTTTTGGAACTCGAGAGTTGAGTTGCTACTCGACCCACGAATTTCAGGGCATTACACTATGGTTATAGAAAGGAGCTAAAGATGATGGGTATTGTGGTCGATTTCTGTAACAGCCCGGATTTTTTTGCCAACCTGGGATTAGACGTCCTTAGGCAATGGGTCAATCCTAACACCGGTTTAACTTCTCAAACACTCAATTAAAGCCTCAAATCCCTTTTCAAACCATTTTCTTCACAAATCCCACCATTCACCACCTTGTTCATTCAATTTTTCTAAGCACTTTCATCCTAGACACTATTTTAAACTAGCTAAGTAGTATAACTTGGATCACTTTATATACAAACTACAAAGGCCCAGGTACCACCTCAGACAGGAATTACTCAGGACTAAATCCTTTAGAAATTAGGTGAGAATTAGCCAGTGTTAAACTAGAGTACCTGTGAAATTAGCACCAATCACTTTAAATACGATCTGCAAGACCCAAAACCTGTAAAATCATTGACGCTAGGTTACCCTAAAATCTAGGATCAATCTCATTACCCGGCTGCTCTCGGGAGCATCTCGAAACTCCGTATCAGATCTGGACCGTACGTCGGAAGTCCGAATAATACCAAGTTAAGGAATTAGGACCGCCTCGCTGGGCTTGACAACCATCTTGGAAATCAAACCCAGACAGTGTCCCACGGCTGTTCGCTTGAGTCCGGAGCGAGAGTGTAAAAACACTTGTTTTCTTTACAAAATAAATATCTTGAATAGTAATCTGGCACGTGTCGCTTGCAGATCAGTTTTAAGCAACCAGACCGTCAGAATCAGACCAAATTACACCCTCGGATCAGAAGAAATTTTATACACGTAGCCATGTACTCGGAATCTCCGATCGAGATCCGCTGACCGTTGAACTGAAACTGGTCTGCCACGCTTGATCTGGAATCCCGACCGAAACGAAAACTTAACTAAACGTAGATCCGGTGTTGGTGAGCTTAAGTCCGACCATTGGCTCAAGGAGGCCCGCTAGAAGTCCTCCGTTGAGCTGAAACTGACCCTCTTTGGTTATAACCTAAGTATACTTTGACCTGGAGTCTGTTTCGGAGAGTTTTTAGGCTATATAAGGACCTTAAAACCCTCTCTCTCACAGCCATACGAATTTGAGAGAAACCCTAGAGAGAGAAGAGAGAAAAGAGAGAGAAAGAGTGAGAGAAGTGGGAGAATCTCCCAACTGCTATTCCCTGCCACTACACAAGCTGCACCACCCCATTCTCATCACTTTCCCGGTGATTCCGGCGTCATTTCTAGGTAAGAAACCCTAACCCTAACCTATTTGGAGTTTTGATAGTTGTAGGTTATGAAATAGCTAACCTATTTCGTTCTATAGGTTACCAAACTGTCATATACAAAAGCTTAGCAAACCTATCGACTTCGTTACGATTCTACGACAAAAGGTGCGGACTTTAGGTGTATAGGTTATGGTTTTCAATGCTTTCAATGTCAGATAATCATAGATTCATGATCTGCATGCAATTGCACATGTACAAAGTGCTATCTGTTTTCCGTTTCGATTAAAGATGAAAAATATGGAATTCTACATACTCTAGGTATTTGTAGAAAGTACCGTATACGTACAAATTTTAGAAATGTGTTTGACATGATTAATTGTTGTATGAATATATTATATGTGGATAAATTACTTGTTTGGCGAAAGGACTCGCCCTATACATGTTTTGCTTATATACACTATGTATGTTGAAATTGTGTATTCTAGAAAGTACCGTATACGTATAAATTTTGGAGATGTATTTTCCATGATTATTTGCTGTATGAATATATTATACATGGATAAAATACTTGCTTGGCGAAGGGATAGCCCTAATACATGTTTGGCTAACATACACTATGTATGTTGTAATGGTGTATTCTAAGTGTTTGTGAATATGACTGAATGAGTATAGAATTCTCATTCGTGCTCGCCATGACTAATTGTCATGGATATATGATTGTTGTATTGGCGATACCCCCTTTGACGAAAGGATTTGCCCTGAATCATGCCACGGCCACTATATGCTATATATGTTGAAATGTGTAGTCCAAGTGTTTGTGAAAATGGTCAAATGAATATGGAACTTAGATTCCTACTCTCCATGACTATCCGTCATGGGTGTACGCGTGTTATGATTGGGGCAACTCCCTAGTGAAAGGATTTGGCCTAATGCCTATGTGATCAACATATGTCAAGTTTGTTGATGTATGTATTCTAAAGTGTTTGTTGAAATGTATGAATGAGTAGTAGTTAGTAAATTGTAATGTATAAGGGTGTTGAGATATGATTCTCAACTCCTTTAACTATGTGTATGATTTTCTTGGATAGCTGTGTGATTAGGAATTGAATATGTACAAACTCATGCTTGTGTTGTGCTTCATAACATGCTCTGTAACGCCCCGAACTTTTCGATGCTCGGGCATCGAAAGTCCTCGAGCGTTACCTTAAGATTCAACGTGACATATACATGTGTACGATACCAATCCAGCTATTCTAGCCTTACATCCTTTCTCTGACACTAGCTTAACCGTTGGGGATGATCTTCATTCATAAATCAAAGCCATCTGACCTTTAAATTTCAAGACAAGCTCACCCATCACGTGATTTGACGTTAGATGACGTGACGAATAACTCCCTATCCATAATGATTTAGATATATGTTCTTTTGTAAGAACTGCTTAGAAATGTGTTTATAATCATGTGGAGTCATTAGATTTCCCAAAAACTTATAGATCGGCGGTAATTACGAAATTGCCACTAACCTAGACCCCTGAACACTAGATCACATGGTTCTCATGGTCCGTTTCATGTGAAATTTTATTTCATGCCTAATTATCACAAATTAACCGTACACCCCAAATTTCAGCCCTTAATTCATAGTAAACTACCTACTTGACCTCTACATTCGTCCATACACTTATCGGATCAAGATTCTGATCCATTCATCTTGTTCACCCCATATGGATATGCCTAACCTACTATTAGAATTACAATCCGATGAACTTACACATGTGAACAAGTCACTCAAATCCAACAGTATACGTGTTCGGCCCCTTGATCACTCTAAAAACCCATTTGGGTTCATCTATTTATAAAATTGATCGTACAATCACCTAAATACATGATTAGAATACTAACCACCAAGTTTACTTATTATTAACAAGTCATCTGACCACTCATCATGTTTGGATCCGCCAAACGGGCTATGTAAATATCATGACAAACTGATCATCATGAAGATCTTAGGGTTTAGGTTCCAACTGCCCGGTAACTTGTCAATAAGAGGAGTACAAATATTATTTTAGAATTTTAAAAATATATTAGCCAATAAAGGAGAATCTTAGTCATCCTTAAGAGATCATAGCTCAAATTTGGGCGACGGAAAGAGCGTGAAAAATAAAGATCACCTATCAAATTTCATCACATTTAGACGGTAGACTTATGAGTTACAGACGGCAGAAGTTTTGCAAAGAAAAAGGGTAGAATTGTAAATATATTAACACACTTGCATGGCACTGTTGTTGACGAAGAGTTACGATTAAAGTTTTAACGTTGGATACTATTCATAGTATTAATTGATCGTGCGGCCCACCTGAAGTTCGGATCTACTTCAAATTTGAGACCTTGGGTTTGTACGGCGTGCCAAAGACCGTGAATGGAGTGGATCTTCCAGAAGTTTATCACAGGTGGACCCATCAATTTTTTTAACAAGATAGAAAAGAAACGTGTACATGCTGTGAAAGCGGATGGTGAAACCGGGAGTCGGGGTGGTTTCCACCCCCATGTCCCTACAACATGTGGACCCAGTCATCTGATAAATTCTGGGGACCATTCTAGCCGTTGACATTCAATTTAGGAACAATCTGACCATTAAATCGCTGAGAATCCACCGTTAGAGCTAGGAATTGAACCGTATGGGCCACCCGGACCTTGGATTTGCCCCATCTTTGGTAAAGGGCTATGGTAAGGCTCGCCAAATAGAATGGACAGTGTAGATTTATCACAAACTCCACTATGGATCCCATTCCAAGTAAATATGCATAGAGTGCACGTGCACACACGGTGCACTGGGTAAGGGATTTCCAAGAAAAGGAAAAAATCCTTCTTTCCTTCTGTTTCAAACGGACGAACGCCTGTTAGATCAATTTGTGACCCACCATCATGGCCAGAAGCTTGATCCAATCCGTCCATCTTGTTAGCTAGAAAATGACGACCAAAACCATAGCCGTTCCACCTGATAGTACGTATGGACGTGCACACAAACTCCATCACAACAGCAGCGTGTTCGATTGGTTTTCTTCCAAGAACGGAAAGGAACGCTGTTTCTTCTGCTTTCCAGCTTGACAATCCGCATCAACACCCATCCTCGAGCCTCAACCGTCCATTTTTAGCACACACGGCTGGATCTTTAGAGGGCGGACAGACTACTGACGTGAAGGGCAAGGCAGCGTCAGGATTACCGACGTGCACCGCCAATCAATGAGAGTTCTCTCTCTCGAGCCATAAAATCCCAGACTGCGAAGACGGAACTTTCCATTTCTAGAAAGCAGCGACTGTCACCGAAGGCCGTCGCTTGGGGATGGGCAGAACTAATCCCAGCCTTTGGATCTCCATCTCTTTATCTATAAAAGGGGACGTTGGTGCCCTCAGAACCCACACCCAAGGAAGGAAGGAAAGAGGAGGGAAAACTGAGTGAGGGAGGAAACAGAGAGAGGAAGAAAAAAGGGAGGAAGAGTATGCGTCGTTGGTGAGCCTGACACCCACTGTCCCAACTCAGTCCGTGAAAAGCGGACCGAGCCAAGTCAGTACGAGCCCACGGCCGCACCACGTGAGTAGGAGAGAGAGAAAAGAAAAGAAGAAGGTGAGGGTGGTGGGTGTGTGCGTGACAAACCACTACCGGATCAGACCCAACAGAGAAAGGTAGAACCTTGCCCTTCCTTTTGTTAATAAAACTCTAAAATAAACCCATACTAAGCTCCATCACACCTCACCACACATGTGCATGGCTGAAACATGGGCTAGGAACGGCCTGCAAACGAGCTGTAGTACGCCTGAAAATCGGGCTGAAAATGATCCGGAAATAGGGATGAAAACACCCTGTTTCGGGCCATCTTTGAACGGAGAAAGTGGCAGCTACCGTACCTCGGGTTGAGCTCTGAAATGGGTCGAAAAATGGCCGGAAAAGAATCACGTTTGGGCTAAAAACCGGGCCGGATATGGCCTCCAAAAATAGCCTGCAACAGAGGTCGTTTCCACGTTGCCAGCGTTGTGGGCTGCCCTGGTTTTGGGCCCTGTACAAATGCTGGTGGGCCTCACCAAAATAATGAGAAAACCAGGTGGGCTGCACTACGCTGGGCCTTACCAAATTTCAACTGGGCCTCACCAATTTGCAGGTGGCCCAATGGCAAGTGGAGGGCCACACCAAATTCAGACCGTCCGCCCGTTTCAACAGCCCTGGACGTTTCAAAGAAAGAAAGAAAAAAAATGTTATATAATATTATATTATATTATATATATATATATATATATATATATATATATATATATATATACATACATGGTGGGCCCCATGTGGGACCCACCTGAGGAGGAAGTGGATTGGCTGGGGTATTAACGTCAGAGGGTCCCTCATGATGTATGTATCCCACGCTGTCCATCAGTGGCCCCAGCAGCAGGACGGCTGCTGTATTAACGTTACCAAGTTACGTGGGTCTGTTGGGGGATGTGTTATTCAACACTGCCAATCAATTTTGATTGAAGTGGGATCTCACCTAAATGTATGTTATGTCTCCACCGTCCATTCCATTTCCCACCTCATTTTAGGCGTTGACCCGAAAAATGAAGCCAACCTAACTCTCTGGTAGGCCACACCAGCAGAAAGATTGATTTAATAGTGGTAAATCATTAGGGCCCGCTGTGATATTTTGCTACGTCAAGACATATCCAAAATTGGACATTGGACCTTTCCTGAGCCCTGGAACCCAATCAACGGAGTAGATCCTCCTTAGGTGGGCCCCACCTATCAAAAATAAATATATATATAATAAATAAATATATAAGCACCATGCACGATAAACGTCCAGAAGTCGCTGCCACCTTGTGGTTAAGGTTTTGGCTACGGCCATGCCCCCACCACAGGCTCTACCATGATGTGTGTCGAACATCGACACCGCCCGTTTAATGGGTCCCCTTCATATACAGGGTGCCCCCAAAAATCAGCCATACACAGAGCTCAGGTGGCCTACTCCATCTACAATTTTGTGAAGACATGCTAAACCATGTAAAAACACTTGCTAAGGTCCATCTGAGATTTGGATGCACCTGAAACTTGGGTTGACCCCTTAACTTGGTGGGACACACATAATGGATGGGTTGGATTTGTGACCCACAACTTGGTGGGCCCAACAAATGATTTTGAATGCTTTAATGGCGAATTATAGTATCTATTATCATAATTAGATCCATTATTAATACTTGATAGCTATTACTATTATCATTAGTATTATGATAATAATTGTGACCGTTAAACACAACTAAGCTCTAGTAGATTGTCCATGCTAATGGTAGTGAGTCCACACAAAGTACCGTTATTAAATATTAATCATTAATTATTATTCTTAGGCACAATCATTAATAATAAATTATAGTATTATTGACATCATAATGGGTATTATTACTAAGTTGGCAAATGATAATTATAACACTAATGTTAATAATTACTTTACAAATTAATATTGTAAATTATCATACACCAACAACAATCCAAATCCTAAAAACTTATCCTAGACCTAAACGTATGGATGAAAACCTAGTTCTACATCAAAACCCTAAAACTAAGGTAATTCAAACTTTAGGTTAAGACCTTGACCAAGAATATTGTATAAAGCTTGAATCTAACGGTGTAACTTTACAATTGATGGTAGGGTTTAGCTATAAGGAATCATGCGTTCCCTAAACAACACTAGTAGGTGACCCTAAACATAAGGTGATGATTCTTCCCCTTGAGCTTTCCATCTTCTCATTAGCTTAAGTTATAGTTTTTATTTAAATTCATAACTGATATCTCCCTTTATAATCACATGTGTTAGCTGTTGGAAATTGAATTACTGTGTTACATGCTTTATGATTATCCTGTATAATTGCTCATGCTTGTGGATTTCTTTTTTTATGGGTTACTTATGGAACTTAAACTGGTACATTGGTGGGAAATTCCCACATATGAATGTACACCCATACTTGGGATGTAACTTGACTAGTTGTGATCATAATGGACCTTCGACTAGGTGGTTATTGAGTGGTGGTCTAGAAGGATGATTGATGTGGGCCTACCATCCAGGGTTGTTGTGTCCAATGATTTTTAAGGATGGTCTTTATCATATGGTTTTGATATTCGCCTTATGTGGCATATTTTGATACTCGCCCCATATGGCTTATTTTGATATCTGCCTACGTGGTTTGTTTTGGTATTTGCCCTATATGGGTTCGATGTTTTATATCGTGCAACCACGCGATGGTAAGCCCCATATGTTGTAATATGATTGACCACTAGTCGACGGCTTTCCATTAAACATCCTAAGGTGGTAGTCTCATGAGTCGGGGATGGTGGTAATGGGACACTATGCCCGAGCTGTCGGCCTACGCTGGGCTATGCGCTCCCCGTAGTGACCTTGAGCTTATCTAAATTGGCCGATTGCAACTGGACTAATAACGGTTTGGCTAATCATGCATCCATGGCATATTGGCGATGACGGGTGGCTAATTCTGGATGCTGTAGCATGTGCCCTAGAGTTGTTGGGGTATCGTTTCGCTAGCTCCTAGACCATCGACTATCGACTCCTGTTCCGACTGGATGATTTTCCCAGGTCAATGATTTGCATGGGCGACGAGCCCAAGTCCGACTGGATGTGCATCCCCAGGTCGATGTGCATTCACGCATCCATGCATTTAAAAAGACTGCATCATGTATTATTTTGATTGCCTTGTTGTTTTATAACTATGCTTACCTAATGCGGCGGTGTGTAATCTTGAGGGGAATTCACACTGAGTTAGCCACTCATCCATCAAATATACAACCGTACAGGTAGTACAGGTGGCCCAGGTGATGTTCACATTCATATTGGTGAGGAGCAGGCTATGGTTGACAGGGGTGCATAATTGCATTTGCTAAGGGCTGCTACTAGATTTTATAGCTCAAGATTGTTGCAATATACCTTGTTTCACATGTAATGTTATTTCATTTTGAATTGTAAGAATGGGGACATTGGTTTGTATAAGTCATGATGGGCAACTTCTTGTATATTTAAATGATAATGCAAATTTTCCTTTATGCTTACTTGTCCATTCTACGCTCATCTGCTTACTCTGATAAAGAAAAAAATACTCGAATTTGACCATCCTTTTAAGGTTAACACTCGAGTTTTTGGGAAACGAGTCATATACTCGGGTCCTGAAAACTCGGGGCGTTACATGCTCAATTGATTATATGATTTTATCTATGTGATGCATATGTTTAAATTCATGTTACGTTGTATGATCCGTCATGGGTGATGGGGGAGTGGAGCAACAAGTGCGTGCAACAGCCCTGACAGCCCTAAACGGATAATACCAGACCTTGATTGTATGAGTTGAATCTTGATCCACTACTGCTTTATCTATCTGCAATTGATTGTGTTTGGGGTTATGATTATAGTCCAGACAATCGGTACCAGAATTGAATTCGTGGCTATGATTCATTTGCCACGTGAGATGTGTTCGACGAACTCGAGTCGTACTTCGGTTGGCGATAGTGGTTGGCCACGCGAAGTGCTTATGCACTTCATGTCGTTTAACTTGTTATGCGCTCGAGCTAACCGAGCTTGTCAAGGAACCCGATCTGTCTAATGTATGTTCACCATGTTTGGACGCTACTGCTTGAACCTAGGGTACCAAACTTACCAGTGAAATCCCTTTTAACCATGGTACCTCGATCTGCTAAGACTCATGAGCCGGGCATGGTGGTATGGGACACCGTGGTCAAGCTGTCGGCCTACGCCGGGGCCACGTGCCTCCCCGTAGTGACCAGTGAGCAACCAGACTCGTGAGTCGATTATGGTGGTATGAGACACTATCTTCGTGCTGTCGACCTACATTGATAAGGTGATGGGGGAGCGGTGTAACCTTTGTGCGCAACAGCCCTGACAGCCCTTTGTAGTGACCTCGAGCATACTCTAAAATTGCAGTGAGCCTTAGAGTTTTGCTGCGGTGTTATAGAGTATGAACTAGGCCTGTTTCTGTATAGTAATGAATCGTTAAAGAGGTGATGGGGGAGTGGTGTAACCTTTGTGCGTAACAGCCCTGGCAGCCTTTGCAGTGACCTAAAAAACACACCATCGTCTGAGATTAACTAGGACTGACGACCCTAGAATGGATCATGTTTGAGAATGATACAAGGGAGGTACCTTAGTTTCCCAATCCTGCTGTTTGAAATGGACTAATAAATACTTGGTAATCATGCTCATCATGCATTGCATGTGCCTGGAAGATGTGGAGCACTGAGGGATGAAAGCATGCCGCGAACGTAAGATGGTGTCGCACGAGGGAAGGTGTGGTGAGGGCATACATCATGACTGCATTCATACTTGCATTAATAAGAGTAGTTAGGAGTGTTTGATTTTACTGCTTTATAATTACTGCTTGACTAATTGATAACATGTTAACCTATGCTTTACTGTTCCACTGAGTTGATCACTCACTCCCACGTTACGGGACGGTGTTGTACACACCAACCAGATTTGTTGAGTTTCAGGTGATGGCGATGCTTATGAAGTAGAGCTGGACTACTACTATGATGTTGAGGAGGAGTTCTCTTACATGTAACTCTCTGACAGGTCTATGAAGACCTGGTATTGTATTGACGAGGCTATGATATTTGGGATAGGAGACATTACACTTCCTCACATTAGGTATATTTTAGAAATGTACTTGTAATTAATTAACCTGGTAACATCATCACACTCTGGAGACTCACCATAGTTTATATATGTTATTTATCTATCACAGTCTTCCGTTGGCAATTTAACTGTCTCTGGAGTATGATATGTTGTTTTGGCTTAATCTCATCATGTTCAATGCACTAATACAGACAACATTCAATCATCATTCATTTTGTTGCATAAGTGATGCATTGGAACTCAGGAGTTGAGTTACTACTCGACCCTCGATTTTTCGGGATCTTACAATTTCAGGGGCAGGTGTGAGTTTGAGGCAAGATGCCTAATTCTACCAAGGAGTTTTGTCACGGTCCTGACTTATCCTATTTAATCATGTCTAGCTTAACAGGCAGGCTATCTTTCTACGTTCATATGCACAATATATATGCCGACATGGACTGTGATTTGAGACCTAATTCCTAACTGTCTGTTGCCCATTTAGGAAATTCCTTGGGCCTAAATGACAAAGTCTCTATCGGCTATATACTCCTATTACTTCTCAAAGACGAAGTTATAAACTTTCAGTTGCAAGTGGTCGGGCCAACACGGAAGGAAAGTTGTGTAGTGGGTCTGAGTTGGTTAAGTCGAATAACTAAGTCTATTATTCAATTGGCTTAGCCTAATTAATTGGTCCTTTACCTTCTTTAGCCAAACCAGTAGTCTAGTCTCAATTTAGGAGTAGCGGTAATCCACTGGTTGTAATCCAAAATCTATGATTATACACTAGATGATTTTATACCCTTTCCAATATAATAAATGGCTTATCGCTTAGGGTTAAAGTTGTCTGATCGGAATTGAGTTGTCCGAACTAGAATGTAACTACGCTCGAGCACTCCACACATGACCACACCAACTAAGGAGGTCCTAGGATTCAGGTCATTACATCAGTAGATTTCTTATACTGTCAGATTTGTTTGCAAAACCTAGGAGTACCAACTCTAGGTCCAAAACTCCAAGAGCCTATTTGGCCAGTGGTCTTAAGTTGTACTAAATGGGACTGCATTACTAATCCTACCTCAGGATTGGGAATGTTATGTTTGGTAGGAGGGTGGGTGGGATTAAAATTAATTTTATAGGCTTTGAAAAATGAGTCTTGTGTTGGAAAGTGTGAGATGGGATTTCCAAACCCCAAGATGTTGAGTTTCTAAGTGTAATTTGAAAGGAAAATCTTGGAATTTACGTTTAATTGCATACATTCCAAACATGGTATTGGAAAACATGGGATACACCCAATCTAGGGACCATACCTTACACATACATTTATTGTTACCTTTACAATTCTATCCACCTTAGGGCCCTAAACGTCCCAACATTTGGAGGTTGTGAAAGTCATGGAACACAAAAATGTGGATCGTTGTGCCCATATGGGTGTGAAATGGTGAGGCCAAGAGGAGTAAGGGATGGGTTTAGTGAAGTAATGGTGGGTGGGTGGAAGGAGTTCACAATGGTAAGTACAACTCCAACTTGTCAAGCATTCTATACATGACAGAAGATGCATGACCAAGGCTTCAAACATCTAAAACATACTACTAACTATTACACCCATCAACATGAAAACATAAACACCCTAAGACAGTAACTCATGCAAACTACAAGACAACAGTATGGATAGCTAGACATTCGAGAAGATGGTCGTACCAAGCTCAGATAGAGCCATGGAAAAGTGAATGAAAAGTGATGGAGAGAGAGAGAGAGAAAGGGATGGAGGTTTGGTTCTCCACGGATTGGAGCCTCAACAGATATTGTAAAGGCCCAAATGACAGGGTTTGAAGAAGGAAAACGAAGAAAATGGATGGGTTAGAGAGCTTACACGATTTTGAGCTTCAAATGAGGGGTGTAGGAGCTCAAATGAACGAGAATGGAGAGGGTAGGGGAGTAGGACTACTGTAAACAATGGAGGTGTATGGGTTATGACCGAAAATGAAGGAATGGGTGATTGGAGGGGAGGTTTGAGAGAGAAAACAGAAACTTTTGGAGAAAAGGAGAGCTCAGAAGGGTGTGTGAGGAGGAGGGGAAAAATGGAGCAAAAATAGGGGTCCCCATGAAATTTCGTGGGCACCACACGAGTCCAGGGGTCGGGCCGACACCGACCCGCACTGGCCCGACCAGCCCGGCCGAAGGGGACCGCGGTCGACCGCAGTGAGCGTGGCACCGCCGCGGTCCTCTGGACCGACCGCGGTGCCGCAGGGGTAGGGCGGTGGTCATCCCCCTCCCAGGGTGCCAATGGTACACCGGGTCCACCATGGGTCCCCCCGGATTACATCCATTGGCCACCGATTCCGTTTCAAGTCGTTTTGGGTCATTTCGGGTATGTTCTGATACATAATGGTATTTTACCAATTTTCAACGGCTAGGATTGGGTGGATTGTGTCTAAACTCATCAATAGACGGTCTAGGAGTGATTTGGGGTCGTCTCGTGCGATCACGGTTGAGTACGGTCTCAAACAAAACGACCAATTTCAGTGAACTTCGTCGATTGGCGAAACTAGGACACCTACGACTGTTTCTACGTTTTGTCGCTCCCTCCTGAGTCAGAGTGCGTCAGAGTGCGTTGTGTAACTATAACCCAGGTCCGGTATTCGTTAACTCATCAGGAATTGTATATTGCATTGCTTCCTCGGCATCTGATATTCAGCTCTTTGTAACTCCTCATTTGCATAGTTAATCTGTATTGCGTACTCTAATATTGTATAAGTCATGGACTTGTCAATATTTTCGCTTACTCTGATATTGTATGATTCATGATCTTGCCAGTATTTTCGATAGTGTATGATTATGGCATTGTATTAAATACTTGACACTTATCTTGTATGCACACTTACACCACCCTCTAAGCTTTCTATATAAGCTTATGCACGATGGATGCGTGCAGGTGGCGTTTGGTCGCAGCCGGGTTGAGCTTGGAGCGTGCAACTGTCTTCTGGAGCTTTGATTTTTTTTTTATATATGTATTTCCCTTTTAGCACTGTATTCAAATGTTTATATTAGTGGATATGTGATGATGATATTGCTTTTGTGATTTGGGTAAACTTGTGGTTATGCTTCTTGTGAAATAAATGTACGTTAGAAAATCCTCCTTATAGGATCCTAAGAATGGAATCTGTCATATGCGCCCTGGGAGCCAAGAATGGGGTACTACTGAGGTTGTCGGCACCGGATTCGGCGATCAGAAATTTTGTAAACCCCGATTTTCGAGTTTGGGGCGTGACAGTAGATGGTATCAAAACATAACTTGGGAATACCTGAGAATAACATCACATATCCGTTGATAGCTACCATACACTGTATGATTGTTGAGAACTTAGAATGATTATGTCCCCGAGTTCAAATAACTTAGAGATTTTCTAATATAGCTCTATACCATTGAGATTGTGAGGCTGCTTAGTGTTACAGCCTCCATCGTTTCTCACTGGGATCCAAGGCTCAGTAGGATCACCATAGTGTTGATGATGCGTCTTGGGAGGACGAGGTTGAGATTAGAGAGTGCTATCTTCATCCTTTTATAGATTGATTGAGCCTTGACATATATACTTGATGATGTTTCCACTTCCCTTGTCTGTTCTATAAATTTCGAGGATGAAATTTTTATTAGGTGGGAAGAGCTGTAAGACCCGTATCCTAGACCAAATCGTTCCGTAGGCTTCCGCGGTCCTCCAGGTCGAATTCCAGCAACCCACGAACTGTAATCGACATTTGCACGTAGCCCTGAGTTGTGTCTCGTATTCTAGAGTCGGCTCGACCAGAGACTTGTACCCTAGTGACTGCGCCGTCGCCGCGGTTCCGACGCTGCGTCTCGTGCGCGGTGGCGATACCCGGAACAAGAGATGTGGGCCCGTGTTCAGTTCGAGGAAAATGTCGTGCGTTGCAAATACTGAGGGAATCTCTACAACACATCACATCAATCCATCAATCAATGTCAAGTACTACATCCCATCCTCAAGTACAAGCAACCCTTACCTCTCTCTTACACAAGTACCCTAAAGTCAACTCTCCCCATCACCCATCACTCACTCACCCATCTCTCTCTCTCTCTTACATCCCATCATCTCTCTCTCTCTCTCTCTCTCTCATTTCAAACTCATTCTCCCTAGCAACCATGGGAGGTGGATGTCCAAGCTTTCCATGAGAAAGATCTAAGTGTGGCCCACCTTCCTACCATCCAATCTCACCCTCCATGATCGATCTCAACCGTTGAAATTGTCCCCTTAGATCTCTAGCATGCGTTAACGGAAGAAATCCAATAAAATCTATCGGTGGGTGTATTTTATGATTTGATTTATGTGATTTTGATGATTTGAGGGCCCACATATGGTGGGACCCATCATGATGTATGCATTGTATGATGGATGAGCTCATAGTGGCGGAGCTCCTCCCATCTCCACCGATCTCCCTCTTTTTTTCCTATCTCTCTCTCTCTCTCTTGTGATGGGTGTGGCCCACTTGATCCACATCGTGCAGCCGCATGGACCACACGCTGATGTATATATTCTAGATCCACCCCGTCCATGCATGGGACGTGGGGCCCACCTTGATGCTGCCATGTGGGATTTCACGATGATGTATGGATTTTAAATCCACTTCATCCGTCGACGTGGTAACCCACCATGATTTTTGTATTTTATCCACACCGTCCATACAGTGAGAGCCCCACGCGATGTGCGTGTAGCACCACACTGTCCAGCTATGGGGCCCACTCATGACATATGTAGTGTATCCTGTAAGTGTTATAGTTTATATCCCTGTCTGTTGTCAAATTTGTGGTGCCAAAATCACTGTTATATAACTTGCATAAGTGAAGCTCTCTCAAAGATCAACATTCATGAACAAGCAAAGCTCACAACAAGCAAAGCTCGCAAGTACAAAGATCAACCTTGACTGCAAGAACTGCTCATAAGACATGACTCAAGAATGCAAGACTTCAAGAAGAGTACAAGGCAGTTCGTAAAGAACTCAAGACACTTTCAAGGTTGAGCTACATCAAGATTCCAAGATTGAACTACATCAAGATTTCAAGATTGAACTACATCAAGACTTCAAAGCTTAAACTTCAAGGTCACTTATTCCTAATGTTTCAATGTCCTTACTTCATGTTTGAGGTTTGACTGACCTTAGGAGTAGGTCACTTTGGATACATAAGTCGGATGTTTATTTTACATGAGTTCGGTTTGTTCTTCGACTAGTCCTAGGCCTTCTTCGACTAGTCTTAGCTTTGCTTCGACCAGTCTGAGAAATTTCTCGATCGGTCCTGAGTTTGTTACAAAATTCAGATATTTTCTGTTAGGCTTCCACTAGTCCAGGAATCTGTTCGACCAGTCGACGGAACAGTGTCGACTGCATCTTCGACCAGTTGAAAGTCTTCGACTCAAAGTCCAGCGATGAAATTCAGGTTCTTCGACTAGTCAAAGGAGACCTTCGACCATTCGAAGGAGACCTTCGACCAGTCGTAAAATGGCCAAAGCTTATCGCGCCCGATTTTTCAAATATCTGTTAATTCTTCGACTAGTCGAAGAGCTCCCTAGACCAGTCGAAGACGCGATCTGATCACCTATAAATAGAGCACGAATCTCAGAAGAATTGATCGAATTAATTAATCCATTCAAGCCAATCTTCGTCAAACTTCTGAGAGATAATTCTGTGCTCCATCTAAGCTAAGTGTGCTTATTTAATATTCTCTTTCTTTAGCTTTATTTAATTGATTTTGTTTCTGCTATTCCAATCTAATTTGATAAGAGGAATTGTTATTCCCTTTCTTTGGAATCAAAATCAATTAATGCAAGCCCTATTTGGTTTAATTTAAAATCTATTAGAACTAGAACCATTGTAATTGAGTACTGGACATTGAACTTGGACATTCAATCATTTACTCTGACTTGGTTCTACTGGGCTGCTACAATGAAGGAGATAATCAAGTATTTTACATTTAATTGTAAATTCCTTTCTGTTTTGGTTTCTTTCAAGATTTGCCAGAAAAATCTTGTTGTATTGGTTATTTGAGGAGAGCCAGGAAAACTCAGAAGTGGGGTTTTTTTAACTGTGTAAGCCCACAGACAAAGACACAATTGTAAAGGTTTTGGGTGAACCTGTGAAAAGCTATTTTGTTAGTGAACGCTAATATCCCCTATGTGAGGATATTAGGAGTGGAGTAGCATTCTGTGTGGCTGTTGTTTAACAGTTGGTGAACAGACAGGCGAACCACTATAATCCCTTGTGTTGTGGTTGAATGATTTATACTTCTAATCTTTAATTATTCATTTGTGGGATGTATGTATGGTGGTGAATGTTGTAATCATTTAATTCAAGAATTGTGGGAATTTTGTAATAGTTTAGAATTTATTTTCTGCTATTCCTTTATCAGCTTGATATTCAATTTCCTTTAAAGTTATTCCAGCAAGGTTGCCCTGCCATTTTTATGGTGTATGGCTGTCCCTAGAACAATACATTTGTGATTACAATTTATTTCAATTCAGTTTGTGTTTATTTCTGTATTCCTCTTTGGTTTGAGATTTGATACAAAGATCTTTCTAGAAATAAAGTTGTCCTACCATAAACTCTGGTTTTTGGTGTAAGGTTGTCCTTAGAGCAACATTTGTATCAACCTCTCAAGATCTGAATTTTGAGGTTGTTTTACTTTCCTACATTGTGATTTATTTTGGCTATCATATTCTTTTTAATTCCGCTGTTATAAGTTTTATTTGGCATTGTCCTATTCATCCCCCCCCCTCTAGGACATATAGCTAGGCCTTTTCAAGTGCTATCAAAGCCTAATAGCTCTTTTTAATTCTTGGATTTAATTCCTGAGCTAACGATTTAAGCTATTTAAGATGTCAAATTTTGATAGCCTTTCAGTCACTAGGCCTCCACCCTTTGATGGCTCCAACTATGCCTATTGGAAAGCCAGAATGAGGATCTTCCTCAAATCAATGGATAAGAGTGTGTGGCAAGCCACAGTGACTAAATGGAAACCTCCTATCATGGAAGTTACTGGGGTTGACGGTTCAAAATCTATGAAAGTCACACCATATTACCAATGGACCACACTTCAAGAAAGTGAGAGTAGTGCAAATGCTAAAGCACTGAATGCAATCACTTGCGCACTATCACCGGATGAGTTCAAAAGAATCATTTCCTGTGATACTGCAAAGTAAGCTTGGGATATATTAGAAATGACACACGAGGGTACTACAATTGTCAAAAAATCTAAAGTCCAACTCCTCACAACCAGATTTGAAGAAATTCATATGGAGGAAAATGAAATGTTTATGGACTTTTACACTAGATTGAATGACATTGTAAACTCAATGTGGGGTCTTGGTGATAAAATCCCAGAAAGTAAAGTGTGTGCAAAGATATTACGCTCACTTCCTGAACGGTTTAATTCTAAAGTAGCCGCGATCCAGGAACTTCGTGATACAGATAATATGAGGGTAGAAGAACTAGTTGGTTCTCTACAAACCTACGAGTTAAACTTTAAAGCTCCTAAAGGTAAATCTATCGCACTAAAATCTTCTAAATGTAATTCAGAAGAAAATTCTGATTCAGAAGATGATATGGCTCTTTTAGCTAAGAAATTTTACAAGATTTTCAAAAGCAAGAAAAGGGTTGATTTTCAAAAATTGAATGATAAAAAGAAGTTTAAACCCAAATCTCGAAAATCTTTGAAAGATAGTCAATGTTACAACTGTCAAGAATATGGGCACTTAGCAAATAGATGTCCTAAAAAGGACAAACCCAAGAAGAAGGGTATGTTGGCTACATGGGATGAATCTTCTGAATCTGAAGCTTCTTCTGAATCTGAAGCTTCTTCTGAATCAGAAGATTCTGAAATTGAGTCGGGCAATGAAGTTAAAGCTCTTATGACTCTAGCTAAATTCACATTTTCAGATAATGATCAACAAGTGAAGAAAATCTGAGTAGTGAATGTGAAAATGAAGATGATCTTCAAGACGCTTACAATGCCCTATATAAGGAAAGTTGTAAAATTGTTGTCAAACTTAAACTTCAAAAAGAAAAGTTTTCTAAACTCAAAGAATGTTTTGAATCACTTGTCTTAGGAAAATCACAAATTTCAGATTGTTTTGAAAAATCAAAATGCGATTTGGAATTCAAAAACTCCTTAATTATTGATTTGAAATCTGATATTGAGAAACTCAAAAATGAAGTATCTTCTCTTCTGAGTCTAAAGGACACATGGAAATATGCCCAAGGTGATCCAAAGTTAGAAAAACTTTTATCCCGATCAAGAAAATGTGGCGATCTATCCGGGTTGGGCTATGATAAAAATTTATCTCCTAAACAAAAGTATACTCCTCCTATGTTTGTTAAAGGAGATTCCTCAAACTCAAAAGGGAAAAGTACTTATCAAGGTTTTTCTAGAAATTCAAAAACCTTTCAAAAACCTAGAAGCAGCCATGTCAACTTTAATCAGAAACGAAATCCACTAGCTGAAAAGATAGTTGATTTACTCAAGGAGCTCTTAAAATCTAACTCTATAGGTTATTCTTACAACTATAAACAAAAGAAGACCAACTATGTTCCTAAACCCAAAACAGTTATGAAATGGGTTCCTAAAGTTGCCTGCTTGGTTGCTCACACTGCTTTCAAAGCAACAAGTCATTCAAAGTGGTACCTAGACAGTGGATGCTCCAGGCATATGACAGGTGACAAAGCTTTATTCACGGATTTGAAAGATATGACTGATGGTTCAGTCACATTTAGTGATGGTAGCAACTGCAAGATTATAGGCCAAGGTACGGTTCAACTTTTTAATCTTCCTGTGTTTAAAAACGTTTTATATGTTGAAGGCTTAAAGCATAACTTGCTTATTATATCTCAAATATGTGATAATAACCATAGTGTTCGGTTTTCTAATCAAAGCAGTGAGATACTAAACAATAAGGGTTCTGTAATATTAACTGGACGTAGAACGTCTGAAAATTGCTATATTATTTGCGAATCTAGCTCATCTAATCAAACATGTTACATGGTCCATACAGACGAGACTGATTTATGGCACAAACGTCTTGGACATGTACATTATCGAAATTTATATAGATTGAGCAAACGAGAACTTATAAGAGGTTTACCCAAACTTCAGAAATTAGATAAAATATGTGGTGAGTGCCAGATAGGCAAACAAATAAGGAACTCACACAAAAAGGTGAATTCAAATACCACATCAAGACCACTCGAACTCCTCCACATGGATCTAATAGGACCTACCAGAACGGAAAGTCGTGGTGGGAAAAAGTATATCCTGGTAATAGTTGATGACTTTACCAGATTTACATGGGTAGTCTTCTTAAGGGATAAATCTGAAACCCTTGAAGAAGTAAGAAAAGTTCTCAAAAGGATTCAAACTGAAAAATGTTCTCAAATCAGTAAGATTCGTAGTGATCATGGATCTGAATTTGAGAATAGCAGTTTTGAGAAGTTCTGTACCGACCAAGGAATATTACATGAATTCTCAGCTCCCAAAACTCCACAACAAAATGGAATTTTGGAAAGAAAGAATAGGGTGCTTCAAGAAATGGCTAATGTCATGTTGAATAGCATGAAGCTCTCTAAAAATCTTTGGGCTGAAGCAGTCAACACAACTTGCTATATTATTAACCGAGTCTACACTAGCAAAGATAATAATAAAACGGCTTACGAATTGTGGTTCAATAAAAAGTCTACTGTCAAATACTTTCAAGTTTTTGGCAGCAAGTGCTATATTTTACGAGATCATGAAAATTTGGAAAAATTCGATACGAAGAGTGATGAAGGGATTTTTCTAGGATATTCCTTAAACAATCGAGCTTATAGGGTTCTGAACAAAAGAACTGCTGTGATTCAAGAGTCCATCAATGTTGTCATTGATGATCACTTAAACACGCCAATCCCTAATTCAAATAATGATGAAGTTCTAATCATTGATAAACCCGATACTTCATTGAATCAGACTGATTCTGAGTTGAGGACTGTTAAAGATCATCTAACCACACAAATTCTTGGAAACCCTCTCACCAGTGTTCGCACCCGTAGACAACTTGAGGATATATGTAATTATGTATGTTTTACATCCCAAATAGAACCATCTAACGTAAAAGAAGCTCTTGCTGATGAGAACTGGATTGTTGCGATGCAAGAAGAACTCAACCAATTCGTAAGAAATGATGTTTGGTATCTCGTACCAAGACCTAAAGATAAACACATCATTGGAACAAAATGGATTTTCAAAAATAAGTCTGACGAGTGTGGAAATATAATTAGAAACAAGGCTAGACTAGTGGTACAAGGTTATACTCAAATTGAAGGAATTGATTTTGATGAAACTTTTGCACCAGTAGCACGTCTTGAATCTATCAGACTATTTATATCCATTGCATGTTTTAGAAAGATAAAGATCTATCAGATGGATGTGAAAAGTGCTTTTCTAAATGGCGATTTACATGAAGAAGTCTATGTTGAACAGCCAATGGGTTTTGAAGATCCCAAAAATACTGATCATGTGTATCGGCTTAAAAAGGCACTTTATGGATTAAAACAAGCACCTAGGGCATGGTATGAGAAACTAACAAAATTTCTTTTAAGTCATAATTTTCAAATGGGATCTGTTGATAAAACTCTGTTTGTTAAAAAACATAATGATCATATCTTAATGGTACAGATTTATGTTGATGATATCATTTATGGATCAACTTGTACTGACTTGACTACTGAGTTTGCAGATTTGATGAAATCACAGTTCGAAATGAGCATGGTTGGGGAATTGACTTATTTCCTTGGATTGCAAGTAAAGCAACAACCTGAAGGAATATTCATTTCTCAATCTAAGTATGCTTTGAATCTAATCAAGAGATTTGGATTTGAGAATGGCAAGAATTTCGATACTCCTATGAGTACTACCCTGAAACTCTCAAAAGACTCTAATGGTAAAAATGTTGACTCAAAACTTTATCGGAGTATGATTGGTAGTTTGTTATATTTAACTGCTAGTATACCTGATATTTCTCTAAGTGTTGGTATTTGCGCAAGATATCAATCTGATCTAAAAGAATTTCACTTGATTGCTGTCAAGCGGATTATTAGATATGTCGCAAGTACTGTAAATCTCAGTCTCTGGTATCCTCATGAGACTAGTATCCAATTAGCTGGATACTCGGATGCTGACTGGGCTAGTAATCTAGATGATAGAAAATCAACTAGTGGTGGTTGCTTTTACATTGGAAATTGTCTAGTTTCCTGGTTTAGTAAGAAACAAAATTCTATATCACTTTCAACAACTAAAGCTGAGTATATCACAGCTGGTAATGCATGTACACAGCTTGTTTGGATGCAACGAATGCTAAGTGATTATGGAATTATACAGGATTCTATGTTATTACATTGTGATAATTCCAATGCAATAAATATTTCAAAAAATCCTATTCAGCATTCTCGTACTAAGCACATTGACATTAGATTTCATTATATTCGGGAATTAGTAGAAGAAAAAGTTATATCTCTGGAATATATTCCTACCGAAGATCAACGAGCTGACATTTTCACAAAACCTCTCGATAAAAGCAGGTTCAAAAAGATGAAATTTGATCTTGGCATGTGCATTTTGAAATGATTATTTATGCCTACTTGTATCATAGTGTATATATTTGCTAGGTTGAATTCCAATTTTTGAATAATTTGTAAGAAATATGAATTTTTGGACATTCTTCGACTAGTCGTGAGTATACTCGACCAGTCGAACTTCGACCGGTCGTAGATATCCACGACCAGTCGTAAATCTCAGGAATCACTTAAAATTTGGAGATTTTGTTTTCTTCCTCATTCTGTTTTTTCTCTCTAAGGAGCCGAGCTTCGACTTGTCGAACCCATTGTTCATGTTCTTCAAGGTTAGTGTTTTAATTACGTTTTTCTTGCAGATTTGTGTCTAGATTGTTTACTTTTCTAGCTTGAAGCTTTCTATTTTGGATTTCATTGAGATTTGGGGTTTGGATTTTGAAAATTTTGTTTTGAGTAAACCCACTTCTCAATTCTTTGCAACTTCTTATTTCCTTGATATCTTTGTTGCAAATGGCTTCTAGAGGTAGAAAAACTACTTCCCGTGGTCGTTCTTCTTCCTCCAGATCGACCATTATCTCTAAGCGTCATCTTCTTGTTCCCAATGACGATCCATCTTATGTTAGGGACATTAGATTACGTAAAGTTATTGTTGAATATCCTGTTGATGTTAATCATATTGCACCTTTTGACATCCTCCTATGCTTGAAGCTGTAGGTTGGGTTAACTTATTACGTTGGGGTGGGCCTGCATACCGGTCCATTGCCCAATCCATGTTTGCATATATTAGTGCTTTCTCACAGGATGATTTAACTTTTAAAATATCTACTAGAGAAGGGCCTTTTGACATTGATCGTCATTTAATTTCAGCCCTTACGGACATTCCTGTGAATGATGAGGGTATTCCTATCCATAACCTAACTGATAAACCCTCAATTTCTGAAAAAAGCATGCTCACTAGAGATTTGTGCAACATGGATGTTCAATGGACACAAAAAGGGAATGTGCTTTCCGCAAGGTATTTATTACCCAAATACAGAGTTCTCCACAAAATCTTTGTGTCTAATCTGTATCCTCGTTCGGGTAATAAAACTGACTTGACCTCGTCTATGGTTCGTGTTATCCATGTTATTGCCAGTGGTACTCAGATTTGTTTACCATCCTTAATCTGTCATTTCATTCTTCAGTTTAGACTTCATCCTGGTCATAGTGACATTCCTTTTACCTATTTAATGACTGTATTGGCTACACATATGTTAGTCGATATGCCGGTTGATGAGGCTCTTATCCATCATCTGATTTTCAACAATACTAATATCAATAAGATGATGCTGGAATTACTTTCTGAACAAGGTGGTAGTGGTGGTGGTCATGAAGAAATTGGAGATGACATTAATATGGATGACATTTTTGAGGAACTGGATTCTGATTCAACAAATGATCCAGATTTTGAACCATCTGATGTTGATGCTCGTCTGAGTGCATTAGAGGATAAAGTTAAGAATATAAATGTAAAGATGGAAAACATGTCTGTTGCTCATGATTTACAATTCAAGTACATGCGTAAATATCTTAGGCAATTGAACAAAGGCATGCACCAACTTGATCCCTCTATTCCTGCTCCGTCATCTGGTTCTGGTTCTGATTAGTTTATATGGGATTTTTGGTCTGTAATAACTTTATAACTTAGCACTAGATTGACTGATTTTGAGTTGGATACTATCTTTGTTTTATGTTGGATATTTGTTCTATGTGAAACTATGCTGAGTATCTTTATCTCTGATTTTTGTATTCATCTCATAACTCCTCATGTTTACACTCATATATCCCTTTATTTAGTTATCCTGTATTGTTGTTTCCTTTGTCATATTGTGACAAAAAGGGGGATAATGGTTTGTTCTTAACGATGTGATTGTGAGAGGAGTAGCATTGGTTATGTTACTCAGGAGGAGTATGTTTGAACTAGTTGAATGAACTGGTTGAATGTTGAATATTGAATATTGATTTGCAGGTAAGCCAGTTGATATTAACTGGTTCATGATTCTTTAACCAGTTGTTTTACTTTATGTTTATCTTGGTTATGTGTTTTGTCACTAATTTGACAAAGGGGGAGATTGTAAGTGCTATAGTTTATATCCCTGTCTGTTGTCAAATTTGTGGTGCCAAAATCACTGTTATATAACTTGCATAAGTGAAGCTCTCTCAAAGATCAACATTCATGAACAAGCAAAGCTCATAACAAGCAAAGCTCACAAGTACAAAGATCAACCTTGACTGCAAGAACTGCTCACAAGACATGACTCAAGAATGCAAGACTTCAAGAAGAGTACAAGGCAGTTCGTAACGAACTCAAGACACTTTCAAGGTTGAGCTACATCAATATTTCAAGATTGAACTACATCAAGATTTCAAGATTGAACTACATCAAGACTTCAAAGCTTAAACTTCAAGGTCACTTGTTCCTAATGTTTCAATGTCCTTACTTCATGTTTGAGGTTTGACTGACCTTAGGTTGACCTTAGGAGTAGGTCACTTTGGATACATAAGTCGGATGTTTATTTTACATGAGTTTGGTCTGTTCTTCGACTAGTCCTAGGCCTTCTTCGACTAGTCTTAGCTTTGCTTCGGCCAGTCTGAGAAATTCCTCGATCAGTCATGAGTTTGTTACAAAATTCGGATATTTTCTGTTAGGCTTCGACTAGTCCAGAAATCTGTTCGACCAGTCGAAGGAACAGTGTCGACTGCATCTTCAACCAGTCAAGAGTCTTCGACTCAAAGTCCAACGATAAAATTCAGGTTCTTCGACCAGTCGAATGAGACCTTCGACCAGTCGAAGGTGACCTACGACCAGTCGAAGGAGACCTTCGACCAGTCGTAAAACGGTCAAAGCTTATCGAGCCCTATTTTTCAAATATCTGTTAATTCTTCGACTAGTCGAAGAGCTCCCTAGAACAGTCGAAGACGCGATCTGCTCACCTATAAATAGAGCACGAATCTCAGAAGAATTGATCGAATTAATTAATCCATTCAAGCCAATCTTCGTCAAACTTCTGAGAGATAATTTTGTGCTCCATCTAAGCTAAGTGTGCTTATTTAATATTCTCTTTCTTTAGCTTTATTTAATTGATTTTGTTTCTGCTATTCCAATCTAATTTGATAAGAGGAATTGTTATTCCCTTTCTTTGGAATCAAAATCAATTAATGCAAGCCCTATTTGGTTTAATTTAAAATCTATTAGAACTAGAACCATTGTAATTGAGTACTGGACATTGAACTTGGACATTCAATCATTTACTCTGACTTGGTTCTACCGGGCTGCTACAACGAAGAAGATAATCAGGTATTTTACATTTAATTGTAAATTCCTTTCTGTTTTGGTTTCTTTCGAGATTTGCCAGAAAAATCTTGTTGTATTGGTTATCTGAGGAGAGCCAGGAAAACTCAGAAGTGGGGTTTTTTTAATTGTGTAAGCCCACAGACAAAGATACAATTGCAAAGGTTTTGGGTGAACCTGTGAAAAGCTATTTTGTTAGTGAACGCTAATATCCCCTGTGTGAGGATATTAGGAGTGGAGTAGCATTCTGTGTGGCTGTTGTTTAACAGTTGGTGAACACACAGGCGAACCACTATAATCCCTTGTGTTCTGGTTGAATGATTTATACTTCTAATCTTTAATTATTCATTTGTGGGATAAATGTTGTAATAATTTAATTCAAGCATTGTGGGAATTTTGTAATAGTTTAGAATTTGTTTTCTGCTATTCCTTTATCAGCTTGATATTCAAGTTCCTTTAAAGTTGTTCCAGCAAGGTTGCCCTGCCATTTTTATGGTGTATGGCTGTCCCTAGAACAATACATTTGTGATTACAATTTATTTCAGTTCAGTTTGTGTTTATTTCTGTATTCCTCTTTGGTTTGAGATTTAATACAAAGATCTTTCTAGAAATAAGGTTGTCCTACCATAAACTCTGGTTTTTGGTGTAGGGTTGTCCTTAGAACAACATTTGTATCAACCTCTCAAGATCTGAATTTTGAGGTTCTTTTACTTTCCTGCATTGTGATTTATTTTGGCTATCATATTCTTTTTAATTCCGCTGTTATAAGTTTTATTTGGCATTGTCCTATTCACCCCCCCCCCCCCTCTAGGACATATAGCTAGGCCTTTTCATATCCGCACCGTCCAGTCCCTGGACGGTGGGACCCACCCTCATGTATGCACTGTACATCCACACAGTCCATTGATTGGACAGTGGGGCCCACCCTACGTGTGGGGCTGTACTTGATGTATGCAAATGCTGCTGCACATTAAAAAAAGGATAATAATATAATAATAATAAGTGAATGAATAGTGTATATATATTATATTATATAGATGTATATCTGGGTGGCCCATCCACGTGGGACCCACCTGATTTGTGGATCTCACCCATACCATCCATTTTTCATATCCAGACCGTCTGTCTGATGGACGGTGGGCCGACACACCCAGTTATATAGCTGTTGTGCAACGTCAGCAAGTTCCGTAGGACCATACGATGTATGTGTTTCATCCACACCGTCCAACATTCTCGACGGGTGGGACCAACTTCTATGTATTGTGTATGCCACGCCATCCATGTGTGAGGACCACTAGCTTCATAGCTGATGTATTGACGTCATCAAATCTGTGGTCCGCAGATGCATGTGTTGTATCCATACCGTCCACGTCAACAAGTGTGGGCCTGATCATGAGTTATATGTTAGATCCATACCGTCCATCTATTGGGTGATCTCATCTTAAGGTTTGAGATTATAAATGAGGTAGATCCTAATATCAGGTGGACCACACTGCAGTAAATAGTGGGGGGTTGAACGGCTACCCTTGAAACCCTCTTGGGTGCATAAAAGCTTTGTGTAAATATGATATTTGTTTTTCCACTTAAACCAGGTCTTTGTGACCTTATGAACAGATTGGATGGAAAATAAACGTGATGGTTGACCCTGTGTAGTTTCAACAGTGAAAATCATTATCACCACTGCTATTTGTGGTATGGTCTAGCTGATCTTCCCATATGATTTACTTTTTAGGAAATGCTCCAGAATGATCTCTAAAATAGATGAATGGTGTAGATGGCGAGGCCCATTGGTGCGGCCCATTGATGCGGCCCACTTGATGAATATGAGGCCCATTAGTGTGCCCCGTGGATGCGGCCCACTTGATGTATATGAGCCCCAATGGTGCGCCCCAAGGATGTGGCCCGCTTGACGTGTATGAGGCTCATTGTTACAGCCCATGTGATGTAGCCCGATTTGATGTATATGAGGCCCATGTATTATGACCCATTGTGATATATATGTAGCCCATATTTGAGGCCCAATGTGATGTATATGCGGCCCATATTTGAGGCCCAATGTGATGTATATGCGGCCCGTATTTGAGGCCCAATGTGATGTATATGCGACCCATATATGAGGCCCAATGTGATGACAATGTGGACCTTGAGTGAGGCCCGTGGCAATGTACATTAGGCCCTTGTGTGAGGCCATGGGCCCATTAAACTTTTAGCTCTATATGGGCCACTCCTTAGGAGCAATGTTGGTTAAATGTCCACATTGATGGGTGATGATGGTTAAATGTCCACATTGTGACCTTCCCTTTTGTTAGGCCTATTACCGATTCCGATTATCGAGGCCGATTATGATTGTTGAGGGCGATTCTGACTATCAAGGCTGATTCCGATTGTCGAGGCTGATTCTGATTGTCGAGACAGATTCCGATTATTGAGACCAATTTCGATTGTCGAGACCGATTTTGATTATCGAGGCCGATTGTTAAGGCTGATTCCGATTGTCGAGGCCGATTATCAAGGACGATTCTAATTGTTGAGAATGATTTCGATATTGAAGCCGATTTCGATTGTCGAGGCAATTCTGATTGTCAAGGTCGATTCCGATTATCGAGGCCGATTGTGAAGGCCAATTTCGATTATCAAGGCCGATTCCAATTGTAAAGGCTGATTCTGATTATCGAGGCCGATTCTGATAATTGAGGTCGATTCTGATTGTCGAGGCCTATTTTGATTGTTGAGGTCGATTCTGATTGTTGAGCCCGATTGTCGAGGCCAGTTTTGATTGTTGAGGCCGATTATTGATGCCGATTATCAGTGCCAGTTGTCGATATCGATTATGAGTATAACATCATAATACATGCCCATACGCATCATCTGCATGTTTGTTATGGATGTGGTTGACCATTGCATATGTCATTAGGCAGGTTGTTATGAGACTCCCTGATAGGCAGAGATTGTCTCACATGATCGCACGATATGCACATAATTGATACATGACTGGATTGTATGAGTCATACATCTTGCATTGTGTGTTGTGATTATTGTATGCCCTAGCGACATCAGGGCCGTAACCTCTACAGGCATATCATGGATGGCCAGATGGGACACCGAAAATATGTTATTAGCATCGGGCTGCCATAGATGGCCCTGGGTGAAAATCCCTAAACCCTCTTGGTACCAGAGGACACCCCAACGTCGAGACCAAGTGGATATATATGAGCGCATGAGGGCCGTATACCCGTAGGTCGCGTCTCCCATTGTGTAGTGGTCGGTTGAGAGGGGGTGTGACCTTACCCACTTGAGTGATGGGGTAATATCTAGGTTGAGTTTGACCAGCTTGAGGAATGGGTCCGCTATCGACGAGTCGGGCCCGATATTGGTATGCGAATAGTGAGGTCTCTTCCACTTACCCAGTTGTGCGCTCGGATAGGGGCGGCAAGCTGGCGTAAAGTGTAATAGACCCCGGTGATGAGCCCAGAGATGTACAGTACTGATATGTTAACTTATTGAGGAGGAGTTGTATACTCAGCATTTTACTCATTCATTCATTCATTCACTATCCACTCAGGCTGGTGGTGCGTAACTATTTGTTACGTGTACCTTCGCGATGGTTAGGATTTCAGTTGGGGTGCACTACTAACCTGAGATCAGGAGTTTACCACATTGAGTCTGACTATCCAAATTAGGTATGAGACTCGTTTGGATAGAAGTCTCTTGCGATGGACCCCATAGCCTGCGAACTGCATACTATCATCCCGACTTCACACTCCTACATGGTCATTCCATTCACACTACATATTGCATTACATCCGCGGCATATGGCATTTGGGGTTATTTTATTTCTGCATTTATATGGCCTAGATACGGCTGACAGTATTCGTGAACTCATCAGGAATTATGTATTGCATTGCTTCCTTGGCATCTGATATTCAGCTCTTTATGACTCCTCATTTGCATAGCTGATCTGTATTACGTACACTGATATTGATATTGTATGACTCATGGACTTCTCAGTATATCCGCTTACTCTGATATTGTATGATTCATGATCTTGCCAGTATTTCTGATAGTGTATGATTATGACATTGTATTGAATACTTGACACTTATCTTGTGCACACACTTACACCACCCTCTAAGCTTTCTATAAGCTTATGAACGATGGATGCGTGTAGGTGATGTTAGGTCGCAGCAGCGTTGAGCTTGGAGCGAGTAGGTGTCTTTTGGAGTTTTGATTTTTTTATATATGTATTTCCCTTTCATCACTGTATTCAAATGTTTATATTAGTGGATATGTGATGATGATGTTGCCTTTGTGATTTGGGTAAACTTGTAGTTATGCTTCTTGTGAAATAAATGTACGTTGGAAAATCCTCCTTGTAGGATCCTAGGATCGGAATCTGGAGTATGCGCGTTGAGAGCTGAGAATGGGGTACTAAAGAGGCTGTCGACACAGGATTCGGCAATCGAGAATTTTATAAATCCCGGTTTTCAAGTTTGGGACATGACATGGATAGCTAAACTCAATGTCGTAAACTCCTGATCTCAGGTTGGTTGTACGCCTAACCGGAATCCTAGCTATTGCGAAGGTACACATAATGATTTGGTTGCATACCACCAGCTCGAGTAGATAGTGAATGTATGAATGAGTTAAGTGCTGAGTTTGTAACTCCTGCTCAGTAAGTCCACATATGACCACCGGAGCGCTTCCGATGTGGGACAAGGTTCCGCCTCACTGTATGCACAGTAACTTGCCAACACAGTAGCCTACGAACCACCAGTAGCTCGCTCAGGCCCTTAAGCCCCACCCACATCAGCGTCCACCTACGTGTGCCCACCCACCTGTGCAACAGTGACGGGGCATTACAATATCAGTACTGTATATCTTTGAGATATCATCGGGGTCTAGTACACTCCACACTAGCTGCCGCCTCCCTAGCCGCGCAACCAGTAAGAGGAAAAGACCTCACTATCCTCCTAACCAGTAGTCTGCCAATACCTACTCAGTTCGACGATAACGGACCCATTTATGAGCAGGTCATACTCAGTCTAGCTTATAACCCCCTCACTCGGGCGGATAAGGCCACACTGCCTTCCAACCGACCATGACATAGTGGGAGACACGACCTACTAGTATTCAACACTTGGGCGCTCATGTATCCACTCGGTCTAGACATTGGAGCATCCCTTAGCCACGGAGGTTTAGGGATTTTCACCCACGGACATCCAAAGTGCCCATATGCTGAGTCTCAAACATTTCTGGTGTCCCATCTGGTTATCCATGATATGCTTGTGAAGGCCACAACCCTTGTGTAGGTAGGGCATACAGTGATCATGTAACACAAAATGCGAGATGCATAAGTGATACCATCCAGTCATGCATCAACCTACGCGTACCATGTGATCATGTGGGGAAACTCCGTCTCGCAAGGAGTCCCCTAAAAACTCAGCCCAATGGCAATGCTCTGATCAGACATTCCTTATAATAGGTATACAATTAATGCGTATGAACATGTATCATGATGTAATACTAAGCATGTTCTCAGTGTGTCCTACTAGACTAAGTACATTAGCATGATTATCAGATATAGCAGGCGATGATTGGCCTTAATCGGTATGTCACGTATAAGACTAGGGGCTGAACAATACGCCCCACTAGACATATAGAAGTCTGTATGGAATGGTTCATGTTAGACTATCATAACCTACTCAAGGTACTAACATAACATATATCCTAAGGCAGGGTCCATTAAAAGGACGGTGGATCTAACCCATGCATCAAGGTAGTCTCTACACAATGGATATACCAAATCTGATACCACATATTCTTCCATCTACGGCAAGGGGTGATTATGTACTCTCCTCCAGATAGTGGATGGCCTAGATAACACACTGATGTCAAGGGTGGACCTCACACTCATCTTAATAAGGAGATGGACGGTGTGGATGATATGTACATGTTACGAGGTCCTAATAAATGGGGGTACAAAGGTAGGATACATTTCTCGTGGGGAGTCAAGTGGGTATACAATGAGGTGAGTTCATAGGGTGAGCTAAAAGGGTGAAATATTGGGTTTCCTCAATCTCTTATCATGAATAAACTCGGCTTCCTTGTGGGCCCCGATACATACACAAAGTGGGCTTGGTGAAGTTCATACATCAAGGATAATGTGTCCTTTTATGTAGATAGGGGAGCTCGCTCAACACCTAAGTGGACCTTACGTATTGTCACTAAACTTGGGCAGAACATGTATCTATGTGGGACACATTGCTATGGAAGGCCTGGTATGAACATAAAGTGGGCACCAAGGTTTGGACAATCCTACAGGTCATGGTGGGAAGCACCATTATCAATGGGGGGCCTAACGGTTTGGGTTAACTCAATGGGTATTATTAATATAAGTGGGGACCCAATAGTTTGTGTTAGTCCACTAGGGTATCGCTAACATCAGTGGGGGCCCAACGGTTTGAGTTAGCTCACTAAGGTAGGTATGGTGAAAATGGGTTTAACAATGGGCCCTAGGAAAGTTTACAATGGTGGACATTTAACCACCATTGTCCTAAAGTGCAGTCCATTTGGGATAGAAATCGGAATCACAACGGGGCCCTCGACCCTCCAAATATCTAGAAAATAAATGGACAGAGTGTGCACATCACTCATGCATGGTGGGCCTCACTCATCATAATTGGCCCTCCCACATTACAATGACCTTACATATCACAATGGGCCTCACACAGGGGCCTCATATACATCACAATAGGCCTCATCACATGGGTCTCATATACATCACAATGGTCCTCACAGAGGGGCCTCATACATCACAAGGGGCCTTATCACATGAGTCTCATATACATCACAATGGGCCTCTCACATGGGCCTCATATACATCACAAGGGGCCTCGTACACGGGTCTCATATACATCACAATGGGCCTCACACATGGGCCTCATATACATCACAATGGGCCTCACACACGGACCTCATATACATCACAATGGGCCTCATCACGTGAGTCTCATAAACATCACAATGGGCCTCACACACGGGCCTCATGTACATCACATTGGGCCTCATACATGGGTCTCATATACATCACAATGGGCCTCACACATGAACCTCATATACATCACAATGGGCCTCATCACATGGGCCCCATATATATCACAATGGGCTCACACATGGGCCTCATATACATCACAATTGGGCCTCACACAAGGCCTCATATACATCACAATGGGCCTCACATACAGGCCTCATATATATCACAATGGGCCTCAAACATGGACCTCATATACATCACAATGGGCCTCATCACATTCGCCTCATATACATCATAATGGGCCTTACACATGGGCCTCATATACATCATAATTGGGCCTCATAAACGGGCCTCATATACATCACAATGGGCCTCACATACGGCCACAATGGGCCTCACATACATCAAGTGGGCCTCATATACATCACAATTGGGCCTCATACACGGGCCTCATATTGTAACATCCTAGATTTTTGCCAACCTGGGATTAGACGTCCTTAGGCAATGGGTCGCTCCTAACACCTTATTAACTTGTCAGAACTCAATCATAAAGTCTAAAACCGCTTTTGAACCCATTTCCTTCACAAATCTCACCCTTCACCACCTTGTTCTTTCAGTTTTTCTAAGTACTTTCACCCTAGACACTATCTTAAACTAGCTAAGTAGTATAACTTGGATCACTTTATATACAAACTACAAAGGCTCAGGTATCACCTCAGACAGAAATTACTCAGGACTAAATCCTTTAGAAATTAGGCGAGAATTAGCCCGTGTTAAACTAGAGTACCTGTGAAATTAGCACCAATCACTTTAAATACGATCTGCAAGACCTAAAACTTGTAGAATCATTGACGCTAGTTTACCCTAAAATCTAAAATCAATCCATTACCCGGCTGCTCTCGGGAGCATCTCGAAACTCCGTATCAGATCTGGACTGCACGTCGGAAGTCCGATTACACGAAGTTAAGGAATTAGGACCACTTGCTGGGCTTGACAACCATCTCGGAAATCAAATCCAGATAGTGTCCTAGTGTAATTCGCTTGAGTCCGGAGCGAGGGAGTGTGTGAAAACACTTGATTTTCTTTACAAATAAATATCTCAGATAGTAATCTGGCTCCTCTCGCTTTGCGGATCAGTTTTAAGCTACCAGACCGTCAGAATCAGAACAAATTACACCCTCGGATCAGGAGAATTTCATACACATATCCATGTATTCGGAATCTCCGATCGAGATCCGCTGACCGTTGAATTGATATGGTCCGCCATTTGTGATTTGGAATCCTGACTGAAATGAAAACTTAACTAAACATAGATCCAGTATTAGTGAGCTTAAGTCCGACCTTTGGCTCAAGGAGGCCCGCCAGAAGTCCTCCGTTGAGCTAGAACAAGTCCGCTTTGGTTATAACTAAGTATACTTTGACCTGGAGTCTATTTCAGTGAGTTTTTAGGCTATATAAGAACGTTAAACCCTCTCTCATTGCAGCCATACGAATTTGAGAAAAGCCCTAGGAAAAGAAAGAGAAAAAAGAGAGAAAGAGTGAGAGAAGTGGGAGAATCTCTTAACTGCTATTCCCTGCCACTACACAAGCTGCACCACCCCATTCTCATCACTTTCCCGGTAATTCCGGCATCATTTCTGGTAAGAAACCCTAACCCTAACTGTTTTGGAGTTTTGATAGTTGTAGGTTATGAATAGCTAACCTATTTCGTTCTATAAGTTACCAAACTGTCGTATACAAAAGCTTAGCAACCTTTTGGATTCATTACGATTCTACGATAAAAGGTGCGGACTTTAGGTGTATAGGTTATGGTTTCAATGCTTTCAATGTTAGATAATGATAGATTCAGATCTGTATACAATTGCACATGTACAAAGTGCTGTTTGTTTTCCATTTTGATTAAAGATGTAGAATATGGAATTTTACATATTCTAGGTATTCGTAGAAAATACCGTATACGTATAAATTTTGGAAATGTGTTTGCCATGATTATTTGTTATGATATATGGAATATGGATAAAATACTTATTTGGCAAAGGATTCGCCCAAATACATGTTTTGCTAATATACACTATGTATGTAGAAATAGTGTATTGTAGAAAGTACCGTATACGTATAATTTTGGAAATGTGTTTGCCATGATTATTTGCCGTATGAATATGTTATATATCGTAAAATACTTGCTTGGCGAAAGGACTCGCTCTAATACATGTTTTACTAACATACACTATGTATGTTGAAATAGTGTATTCTAAGTGTTTGTGAAAATGCTTGTAGAGTAAGTGTTTGGATGAAGGTGCCTTAGGTAGGTGTTGAGATGGGATTATCAACTACCTTAGAGACATATATGATTTCCTCCATGTGGTTGTTTACTTTAACCACTTACTTATAAAATACATGTGTTAGTATTCCTGTTTATATAGTGCTTTATAACATGCTTTATAACATGCTTTATGACATACTTGTTAACTTGCTTGAATTACTTTGTTTATTATGCTTTCTCTACATGCTATGAATAAGGATTGAGTTTGGGACTATGTCTATAGTCCAGACAATTGGTACCAGACTTGAGTTCGTGGTTGAGATTCATTTCGCCACGTAGGATGTGTTTGACGAACCCAAGTCGTACTTCAGTTGGCGACAGTGGTTAGGCCACGCGAAGTGCTTATGCACTTCGTGTCGTTCAGTTGATTGTGCGCTCGAGCTAGTCAGGCTCATCAAGTAACCCGATATGTCTAATGTATGTTCACCATGTTTGGTCGCTACGGCTTGAACCTAGGATACCAAACTTACTAGTGAAATCCCGTTAACCATGGTACCTCGATCTGCTAAGACTCATGAGCCGGGCATGGTGGTATGGGACATCGTGGTCGAGCTGTCGCCTATGTTGGGGCTACGTGCCTCCCCGTAGTGACTAGTGAGCAACCAAACTCGTGAGCCGATTATGGTGGTATGAGACACTATCTTCGTGCTGTCGGCCTACATTGATAGAGTGATGGGGGAGCGGTGTACCTATGTGTGTAACAGCCCTGACAGCCCTTTGTAGTGACCTCGAGCATACTCTGAATTTACGGTGAGGCGACGAGTGTTGCCGGTGTATAGAGTATGAACTAGGCCTGTATCGTATAGTGATGAACCGTTAAAAGGTGATGGGGAGTGGTGTACCTTTGCGCGTAATAGCCCTGACAGCCTTTGCAGCGACCTAGAAATATACTATCGTATGAGATTACCTAGGATTGACGACCCTAGAATGGATCATGTTTGGGAATGATACAAGGGAGGTACGTTAGTTTCCTAATCCTGCTATTTGAAATGACTAATATTACTACTCGTAATCATGCTCTCATCACACACTGCATGTGCCTGGTAGTGTGGAGCACTGAGGGATGAACGCATTCACGAACTAAGATGGTGTCACATGAGGGTGGTTTGGCAAGGCATACTGTAAGTGCTATGGTCTCATGCTCCTTTGGTTGTCAAATTTTGATGTGTCAAAACATCTATCTGTGTCTTGTGCTTGTATGGTGATTAATATGTATTCAAGACACTGCATATACACTACAATGTTGAAGTCTCAGAAAAGCTACATTATTGAAGTTCAAGAAGCTACATTGTTGAAGTCTCAAGAAGCTACAATGTTAAAGTCTCAAGAAGCTACAATGTTGAAGTTCAAGTCTTAAGAAACAACTCAAGAAATGACTTCAAGACTATCTCAAGTTTAAAGCTACAACAAGTTCAAGATCTCAAGCCTGATATGGTTCAAATATCTACATTCGTTGAATGGTTGAAGTTCAATGTCCATACGACATGGTTCAGGTTTGAATGACCTTAGGTTGACCCTTTAAGTAGGTCACTTTGGATACATAAATCAAATGTTTATTTTACATAAGTTTGGTCTATTCTACGACCAGTCCTAGCTCTTGTTCGACCAGTCCTAGCATTGGTTCGACTAGTCCAAGAAATTCCACGACCAGTCCTAAGTAGTTGAAGATTTTTCAGAATTTTTGGTACGCCCACGACCAGTCCTGGAGGTCCTTCGACCGGTCGTAGGTGTGGCTTCGACTCGTCCACGACCAGTCGTAGAGCTACGACTCAAAGTCCAGCAACGTAATCCTTGGTCCTACGACCAGTCGTAGAGATCTACGACCAGTCGTAGGTGACCCACGACCAGTCGTAGGCTACTCACGACCAGTCGTGGAACGACTTTCAAAGATCGCGCTTAATTTTTCAAATATCTGTTAGAGCTACGACCAGTCGAAGGTTTCTAAGACCAGTCGTAGGAGCGATTTTACTTCTATAAATTGAACACGAAATTCAGAGTTTTCACACTTCAACTCGATTCAATTCAAGAATTTTCAAGTGATCACTCTGAGATAAGTCTGTGTTTATTTTAAGCTACATTGTGCTTATTTAATATTCCTTTTTGCTAGCTTATTTAATTTGATTTTGTTTCTGTATTCCAATCTTTTTTTGAAAAGAGGAATTATCTTATTCCTTCTTCTTGGAATCAAAATCAAATATAGCTACGCCCAACAAGTAAAATCTAAAATCAATTAGAATTTAGAACCTTATGAATGTGAGTATTGGAAATTGAACTTTGACATTCAATCATCTACTCCGATTGGTTCTACCGGGCTGCTACGAAAAGGAGAAATCCAGGTATTTTACAATTCTGTAAAATTTATTTACTTTTGGTTTTGTTTGAGGTTAAGCCAGAAAATCTCATTGTATTGGTTTTGTTTGAGGTTGAACCAGAAAAATCTCATTGTATTGTTTGTTTGAGGTTGAACCGAATCTCATTGAGGAGAGGACCAGAAAACTCAGAAAAGAGGGGTTTTTGAATTGTGTAAGCCCAAGTGAAAAAGACACAATTGTAAAGGTTTTTGGTGAACCTGTGAAAACCTATTTGATAGTGAACGCTAATATCCCCTGTGTGAGGATATTAGGAGTGGAGTAGCTTTTCTGTGTGGCTGTTGAAAGACAGTTGGTGTACACACAGGCGAACCACTATAACTCTTTGTCTTGTGGATTGAATGCTTGCTTAATTTTCATATCTTTTATCATTCGATTGTGTGGAATGTACAAGTGGATGTGAATGTTGTAACTATTTACATTTCAAGCAAGTGTGGGGATTGTTGTAATAATTTAGATCTATACTTCTGCATTTAATTTCAATTCCTTGCTATTTCATTTACTTATATTAAAATTGAGTCCTTGATCCAAAAGATGTTCTAGAAATAAGGTTGTCCTACCATAAGCCCTTGTTTATTATGGTGTAAGGTTGTCCTTAGAACTGAATTTGTATCAATCTCTCAATACTTATTTATCAAGGTGATTTAAATTTAGCATTGTGAATTGATTCATAATTGTAAGGCTATTGGTTTACTTTATTTCCACTGATTTTATTTTAAATTTGGCATAGTCCTATTCACCCCCCCCCCCCTCTAGGACATATAGCTTGGCCTTTTCAAGTGGTATCAAAGCCTAATAGCTCATTTTTGTTGCTTTTTATTTGGATTTATTTCCTGAGCTAACGATCTAAGCTATATAAAAAGATGTCAAATTTTGATAGCCTTTCAGTTACTAGGCCTCCACGCTTTGATGGCTCCAACTATGCCTATTGGAAAGCCAGAATGAGGATCTTCCTCAAATCAATGGATGAAAGTGTGTGGCAAGCCACAGTGACTGAATGGAATCCTCCTATCATGGAAGTAACTGGAGTTGATGGTTCAAAATCTATGAAAATTACACCGTATTTCCAATGGACCACACTTCAGAAAAATGAGAGTAGTGCTAATGCTAAAGCACTAAATGCAATCACTTGCGCACTATCACCGGATGAGTTCAAAAGAATCATATCCTGTGATACTGCAAAGCAAGCTGGGATATTTTAGAAATGACACACGAAGGTACATCAATTGTCAAGAAATCTAAAGTCCAACTCCTCACAACTAAATTTGAAGAAATTCATATGGAGGAAAATGAAATGTTTATGGACTTTTACACTAGATTGAATGACATTGTAAACTCAATGTGGGGTCTTGGCGATAAGATCCCAGAAAGTAAAGTGTGTGCAAAAATACTACGCTCTCTTCCTGAACGGTTCAATTCTAAGGTAACCGCAATCCAGGAACTTCGTGATACGGATAATATGAGGGTAGAAGAATTAGTTGGTTCTTTACAAACCTATGAATTAAGTTTTAAAGCTCCTAAAGGTAAATCTATTGCTTTGAAGTCATCTAAAAGTATTACTCAAGAAAATTCAGATTCAGAAAAGTCTGAAGATGATATGGCCCTTTTGGCGAAAAAGTTTTATAAGATTTTCAAAAGTAAGAAAAGAGTCGACTTTCAAAAGGCAAATGAAAAGAAACGTTCTAAACCTAAGTCTAAAACTTGGAAATCATTGAAAGATAGTCAATGTTACAACTGTCAAGAATATGGGCATTTAGCAAACAAATGTCCTAAAAAGGACAGATCCAAAAGGAAGGGTATGTTGGCTACTTGGGATGAATCGTCTGATTCTGAAGCCTCTTCTGAATCAGAAAATTCAGAAACCGAGTCGGGCAGTGAACTTAAGGCCCTTATGACTCTAGCCAAGTTTACTTTTTCAGATCACGATGATTCAACAAGTGAAGAAAATTTGGATAGTGATCATGAAAATGATGAAGATCTTCAAGATGCTTACAATGCCTTATATAAGGAAAGTTGTAAAATTGCTGTCAAACTTAAACTTCAAAAAGAAAAGTTTTTTAAACTTAAAGAATGTTTTGAAACCCTTGTTTTAGAAAAATCCCAAATTTCAGATTGTTTTGAAAAATCAAAGTGTGATCTGGAATTCAAAACCTCCCTGATTGAAAATTTGAAATCTGAAAATGAGAAACTTAAAAATGAAGTATCTTCTCTTCTGAGTTTGAAGGACACATGGAGATATGCCCAAGGTGATCCAAAATTAGAAAAATTATTATCCGGATCAAGAAAATGTGGCGATCGATCCGGGTTGGGCTATGATAAAAACACATCTCCTAAACAGAAGAATACTCCTTCCAATTTTGTGAAAGGAGAGACTTCTAACTCAAAAGGAAAAGGTACTAGTCAAGTTTTTTTTAAAATACAAAAACTTTTCAAAAACCCAAAAGCAGCTATATAAATTTCAAAAATCAGATTCGAAACCCACTAGCTGAAAAAATTGTTGATTTACTTAAGGAGCTATTAAAATCTAACTCAGTAGGTCACTCTTACAACTATAAACAAAAGAAGACCAATTATTCTCCTAAACCCAAAACAGTTCTGAAATGGGTTCCTAAGGTTGCCTGTTTGGTGCTCACACTGCTTTCAAAGCTACAAGCCATTCGAAATGGTACCTAGATAGTGGATGCTCCAGACATATGACAGGCGACAAGGCGCTATTCACCGATCTTAAAGATATGACTGATGGGTCAGTCACATTTGGTGATGGTAGCAACTGCAAGATAATTGGCAAAGGTACGGTCCAACTCTATAACCTTCCCTTATTTAAAAATGTTTTATATGTTGAGGGTTTAAAAACACAACCTGTTGAGCATATCTCAAATATGCGATAACAACCATAATGTTAAATTTTCTAATCAAGGTTGTGAAATTATAAACGAAAAGGGTTCTGTAATATTAACTGGTCGCAGAACTTCTGAAAACTGCTATATAGTAAGCAATGGTAGCTCATCTAAACAAACGTGCTACATGGTCCATACCGATGAGACAGAATTATGGCATAAACGCCTTGGACATGTACACTACCGAAATTTATACAGATTGAGCAAAGTGAACTAATTAGAGGTCTACCTAAGATGCAAAAAGTAGACAAGATTTGTGGTGAATGCCAGTATGGTAAACAAACTAGGAGCTCTCACAAAAGGTGAACTCCAATACCACCACAAGACCACTCGAGCTTCTCCACATGGATCTTATAGGACCAACAAGAACGGAAAGTCGAGGTGGCAAAAAGTACATCTTAGTTATTGCAGATGATTATACAAGATACACTTGGGTTTCATTCTTGAGAGACAAATCAGAAACCCTTGATGAAGTGAAAAAGATTATAAAACAGATTCAAACTGAAAAATGTTCTCAAGTCAACAAGATCCGTAGTGATCATGGATCCGAATTCGAAAATAGCGGTTTTGAGAAATTCTGTAGCGATCAGGGAATATCGCATGAATTCTCTGCACCTAAAACTCCTCAACAAAATGGAATTGTCGAGAGGAAAAATAGAGTGCTTCAAGAAATGGGAAATGTTATGTTAAATAGCATGAAGCTCCCTAGGAATCTCTGGGCTGAAGCAGTGAATACAACCTGCTATATTATTAACCGTGTTTATATTTGTAAATCTAATAATAAAACGGCTTATGAAATGTGGTTTGAGAAAAAGCCTTCTGTCAAATACTTTCGAGTTTTGGCAGCAAGTGCTATATTTTGCGTGACCGTGAAAATTTGGGAAAGTTCGACACTAAAAGTGATGAAGGGATCTTTTTAGGATATTCTTTAAACAGTCGTGCATATCGTGTTCTGAACAACAGGACCGGTGTGATTCAAGAGTCAATAAATGTTGTGATTGACGATCTTTTGAATACACCTGTCCCTAGTTCAGATAATGATGAAGTGCTTATACTTGAAAAACAAGAAACTTCATCAAGTGAAACTAATTCTGAATTAAGGACTGTTAAAGATCATCCAACTTCTCAAATACTTGGAAACCCTCTCACTGGTGTGCGCACTCGTAGACAATTAGAGGACATATGTAACTACGTATGCTTACATCCCAGATTGAACCGGTTAACGTAAAAGAAGCACTTTCGGATGAAAACTGGATTCTTGCGATGCAAGAAGAACTTAATCAGTTTGTCAGAAATGATGTCTGGTACCTTGTTCCTAGACCTAAAGATAAACATATTATTGGAACAAAATGGATTTTCAAAAACAAATCTGATGAACTTGGAAATATTATTCGAAATAAAGCAAGACTAGTTGTACAGGGGTATACACAAATTGAAGGTATTGACTATAATGAAACATTTGCCCCTGTAGCTCGTCTTGAATCAATCAGACTTTTTATCTCCATTGCATGTTTTAGGAAGATTAAAATTTACCAAATGGATGTAAAGAGTGCCTTTCTGAATGGTGATTTACATGAAGAGGTATATGTTGAACAACCTACAGGGTTTGAAGATCCTAAATTTACTGATCATGTGTATCGTCTTAAGAAGGCTCTTTATGGTCTGAAACAAGCTCCCAGAGCATGGTACGAAAAACTGACTAAGTTTTTACTGAGTCATAATTTTCAGATGGGATGTGTTGATAAGACGCTCTTTGTTAAGAAACATAACGATGATATTCTAATGGTTCAAATATATGTTGACGATATTATTTATGGATCAACCTGTACTAACATGACTGTTGAGTTTGCAGATTTGATGAAGTCTAAATTCGAAATGAGCATGGTTGGAGAATTAAACTATTTCCTAGGGTTGCAAGTAAAACAACAACCTGATGGATTTTTATCTCTCAAACCAAATATGCTCTGAATTTAATTAAGAAATTTGGATTTGAGAAAGGTAAAAATTTTGATACTCCTATGAGTACAACTTTGAGACTCTCAAAAGACTCTACAGGTAATGATGTGGATCCTAAATTGTATCGTAGTTTGATTGGTAGTTTGCTTTATTTGACTGCTAGTAGACCAGATATCGCTTTGAGTGTTGGTATTTGTGCTCGTTATCAATCAAATCCTAAAGAATCTCACTTAACTGCTGTTAAGCGGATTATGCGATATGTCGCAAGTTCTACTAAACTGGGTCTCTGGTATCCACATGAGACTAATGTTCAATTAGCCGGGTACGCAGATGCTGACTGGGCTGGAAACATTGATGATAGGAAATCAACCAGTGGTGGTTGTTTCTACATTGGAAATTGTCTTGTTTCTTGTTTAGCAAGAAGCAAAGTTCTATATCGCTATCAACAGCTGAGGCTGAATACATTGCTGCTGGAAATGCATGTACTCAACTTGTTTGGATGAAACGTATGTTAAGCGATTATGGAATTACTCAGGATTCTATGATTTTATTTGTGATAATTCCAGTGCAATAAATATCTCTAAAATCCAGTTCAGCATTCACGTACTAAGCATATTGACATTAGATTTCATTACATTCGTGAATTAGTGGAAGAAAATTAATATATTTGGATTACATTCCAACCGAGACTCAACTTGCGGACATTTTCACTAAACCGCTCGACAAAAGCAGGTTTAATAAATTAAAGTTTGATCTCGGTATGTGCAATTTAATTTGAATTTGCATGATTTGGTGTATCATAATGTACATAAGTTTGATGTTTTATTTGCTTAAATTTGAAAATTATTTGAAAAAATTACAAATTTTGAGTCGTACTCGACCAGTCGTGAGTGTACACGACCGGTCGTGATACGACCGGTCGAACACTTACACGACCGGTCATGAAACTCGGGATTTCACTTTATTTTGGGGATTTTGACTCTTCTTCTTCATTTCCTTTTTACTCTCCAACGGTTCTAGCTACGACCGGTCGAACCCACCTTCATGGTACTTCAAGGTTAGTGGTTCTTTTGCTATTTTCTTTTGATTCTTGTTATTGGTGTTCCAAATCTCATTCTTGTAGAATCTATTTGGTCGTTCATTGCAAGTTTGGGGTTTTATCTTGAAAAATCTGTTCTATCAAAACCCCATTTCTTCTATCTTGCATTTTTTTTTCCTTGAGTCCTCCTTTGAAAATGGATGCTAGAGGTAAAAAGAAACAACACGAGGTCCCTCTTCATCTAGATCAACGTCTATTGCACAACGTCATCTTCGCTCTCCCGAAAATGATCCTTCTAATGCTCGGGATTTGCGTATGCGCAATGTTATTGTTGAGCGTCTGTTAATGTTAATCACATTGCTTCATTTGGTATCCCTCCTCTGTTGGAATCTGTGGGATGGGATAACATCTTGCATTGGGGTGGAGCTGCATACCAGTCCATTGCCCAATCCATGTTTGCATGTATCTGTGATTTTTTCTCTTGAGAATTTAACTTTTAAAGTTGATACTCAAGAAGGATTGTTTTTAGTGATCGACATTTGATTGCTGACATTATGGAAATACCTGTCAATGATGAGGCATTCCCAATTAATATTTTACATGACAGCCTCTCA